>CABFOW010005471.1:0-17484 GCA_902141385.1 Timema californicum | reverse complement strand
ACAAATATATTTCTGGAGTCTTCCTTATGTTTGACAGGTACTAATATATTTCTGGGCTCTTGTTTTTTGTTTGACAGGGACAAATATATTTCTGGGCTCTTGTTTTTTGTTTGACAGGGACAAATATATTTCTGGAGTCTTCCTTATGTTTGACAGGTACTAATATATTTCTGGGCTCTTGTTTTTTGTTTGACAGGGACAAATATATTTCTGGGCTCTTGTCTTTTGTTTGACAGGTATAAATATATTTCTGTTTTTGTTTTTTTTTGTTTGACAGGTACAAATATATTTCTGGAGTCTTATTTTTTGTTTAACAGCTACAAATATGTTTCCGGAGTCTTGTTTTTATTTGACGGGTACTTGGGTGTTTCTGACTTTGTGTTTTACAGGTATTATGAAGGTTGTGTCGTCCGAAAGGAAAATAGCCTGGTCTACATGTTTGTTATCTTGACTACGGACGCCTTGTTACTGGTCAACTATCCGCCAACACATTTACACAAGAACCTGCTTTTTTCAGAGATTCATCATATAGAAGTTGTGAGTTAAATGTTTTCAAGTTAATTTATTACTCTATACGTTATTGATACAATATTAAATACTTTTATTCTTTGAATTAAGAATACATCTTATGCTTCATATCATTTAATGACTTTTATCAAATAAATGTTACAATACAATCTCACAAACTTTCTTAATTAGCGTATTATAAAGCATGGAACCAAATTTTCAAAAAAATTTATTTCAGTAAACTGCCTTTAATTATCACTTAATCACAATAAATATACTTTCTATATAAGGGTTAGATAAATTAATTGTTAACATTATTTAGAAAATTAAATATTATAAAAAAAATACGTTATTTGTTAACTAGCCTCAAATTATTTTAATATTTTAAACAAAAGATTGTTAAACTTATTTTTTTATGAAAAACAATTTGCAGATATTAATATTTGGCTCCACCCTCAAGGTTATTCCCGAAACATTTCAAATTTTCTAAAGTGTGGGATAAATATATTACCATTAAATTAATGTATTAAAAAAAAAATAAGTGCACATTAATATTAATCATGTAAAATAAAACCCATATAACCATTATTCTATCCAAAATAATTTAATTGGTTAAAAAAAATATTCAGTTATGTGTAAACATTAAATGTTAACAATAAAAATTAAATTTTTAATATAAACCAATATATATATATATATATAATCATGTTTATTGTTTAAAGGATAGGGAGGATAAAAGCTCCTGAGTTCTAGCCTTATAGCTTATAGATATTAAGTTTGAAAAAACTATATCAATGGTTTCAAATTTAGGCCCAGGGACAGAGAGATAGACAGACCGAAATGTAAAATCAACTTTTTAGGGCCCGGGTGCATATGAATTGTTAAGATTCCCCATAGTATTAAGGTCGAAAATTTTCCCGATTACAATATACGAATATTTAGATTATATGGTAAATAAACAAAAGATTAATTAACACGTTTTTAAAAGCTATAATTAAATATGTAGCAAAAAAGTTGTCTCTCGATCACATAACCTGTTAGCGCCTGCCGAGTATTAAAATCCAGCCTGCTCTAATGGGAATTCAAATAAATTGTGTACCTTTAGGCGTGAGTTAATTTTTACATATTTATTTGATACTTATTTTAAAATTAGCATGAATTAAAGGCAATAATCCACAATTTAAGTGACACGGTTACAGATATTTCCTTATTTAGTTATAGATGTGTTGACACTACAAAGAAGTAGAGATTATTAGAGTAAAATAGCAGAAAGGCGTCCGCATTAGCGTGAAGATATAATGATAAAAGACAAGGGGTTACATAATGGAGTATTGAGACGAGCTGCAGACGTTTATAAATCCGGTTTTATTTAAAAATGTTTTTATATGAAAAGAAGGGATTTTTTTACCGCGTCTTACTACATGTTCAGTTTAAACGCATATATGATAATTACTCTAATGGGATAGGGATAAGGAAAAAATCCTGTTCGAGACAATCTATCCATACTTGCCTGTAGGGAGACTGGGAAGCCATTCAGGAAAACCACCCCCTCAGTATATCCTACCAGAATTCGAACCCCTATCTTCCCGTCATGAGCAAGCACGTGAGTGGCACCTTAGACCATTCGGCCATTGAAATGGGTAAAACAGAGGTGATATCTCTAGATATTTCTTTATAGAATTAAAATAAATACATTTTAAGTTTTATAATTTAAAATTAATTGCATGAAAAGATAAAACAAGCTAAATTTAACGAGGTTTTACCTAGATTTTTGCAGTTCTGTAATAAAGTTGAGTGGTAAAAACATAGTTCAAACCTTTCGCAAGCAAGTAAAGTGACAAGGATTGGTTACCTTTAAAGGTTTTTGGTTTTGTTTATTTTTGCATCCGATGCCACCAGTCTTTGTTGGCTAGACAGACATTTTTTGTTTTTCTACCAGTGGATGGTGGCGGATATGTGTCTGAATTCTGAGGTTGAAGCACCATATAGGTGTGGTCATATTGCCTCGATGTAATGATGATAGCTTAAGTCTAGTTAGCCAGCCTAAGGCGAACATATGAACAATTCCCATTCGCCCCCAAATTCCAAACTCACCCCTTCGCCACCAACTACTTATTTCATTTCATTTTTGCTGCGACTTTTGTAGGGTGAGCTATGGAGTATCTTACAACGACTAGGGGCTAACCTAACCTAACCGGAACACCCAATATATTAAAACGCTAACTTAGAAATGTCTTTTATCAAATGGAAGTGTGAGCGGATATTTCACTGAGATGATATTTTGCTGAGAGGAACTTTCGCGACACCGTCAGGAAGGCTGACCACTGGACCAACAAGCCGGTTTTAATATTTTAACTAGAATCTACTATTTTTTTCAAGGAATTAAGTTGAGGAAAATGTAAAAGCACTAGGTGGGATGGGAGGGAACATGAGAATATTACAGTTTTAATAGCAACTTTTTTGTCAGCAAAATAAATTAAATATTTCTCCAGTAGAAACATATAAATTAACTTTCTACATATGATATGCAACATTTTCATTTATATAATTTATCTGAGATTTTTAACGTGAACGTTCTGTGCCAACTTATAAACTAACTTAAATCTAGAACAGACACAACATCCAGTCCCCAACCGTTAATTAATCACTGTAAAAGGGAAAACCCTCATTTCACAAAGATACATTTTTCAACCATGCCAAGAATCAAACCTGGGACCCTTATCTTAGAAAGAAGACATACAACCAACTGTGCTAAGGTATCGGACGTAATCTTAAAGTGCTTGAATATTTGTCATGAGAATATTAGCATTTGAACCTTTTAAATGAAGAGAAAAGTTATCATCAAATTCTAGGACGCCTTTGACAGATATTCAACAACTTTTGATATCCCCATGAGAAAAAAAATTAGACTATGTTTCTATTGGAGAAATGTTAGAATATTTTGTTTAAATGTTTGCTATAAAACATTGAAAAAATACTGACCTTAAATCGGATTCTCTACCATCCTACATTAAAGAAAGATGATGGATAAACGCAAGGCTTTAAGAGCAAAGCAAAAGGGCAAAGAAAAAAAGTTATTCATGTTGTATCTTATGCTTATTCGCTTCATCATGTATCAGAAGGCGCCAAGATGCAAATATTTCACTGACATATGTTACGGCCATTAATATCTCAACAACAATTTTCTTTTTAAGTAATGATAATAGTAGTTATAATAATAGTACTTAGCATCTTGTCTTACTACCCGCTCGGGTTTTAAGCTAAGTACTAATTATGCTAATGGGTTAGGAATTGTAATGGTTGAATATAGAGGAAGTGAACTCACATTTGTGTGGAGGGATAGTGGAAAACCATTTATGAAAAACCACCCCTAGTTCACCCGAACAAGATTCGAACCTTTATCTCCCCATCCTCGGCAATCTAGCTCAATACTAAACTAGCGCGTTAAATAACTGCGCCACTTAGGCGGGTTTTTGAAGTAATTTAATCACCACAGTGATTTAAAAACCTTTTTTCGAATGATGTCGAAACGGATTATGGTGGTTTTTGATCGAATATTAAATTAATTTTATTTTTCTGATGTTAAAAGACTGAGGTCCAATTAAACTGGAGATACTGAAACGAAAAAACCTGAAAAACATTTTCTTCTCGCCACGCGAAAAAGTTTTACGTGGCACGCTGACGTGAAAAAAAAACAATTTTTGCCAGAGTCATACAATTTTTTTAAGTCAATATTTCTACAGTCCTGAAGGTGTTAATTTCAATGTTTTTATTTAATTTATTGAAAATAACATCGCATAAAACATTCACTTTGACAATTGTATACTTTTTCTTTTATAATATTTAGGTTTTATTAAAATATTTACAATTTGATTTGAGTTATTCATTACATTTCATAATAGGTCTAGTCAATAAGTTTTGATATATAAATACCCATTAAAGTCTAAATGAGAGGTGGAACCCTAAATTAGTTCAAAATTCAGATAGTTCTTGACTGGAAGACTGGTTGTAAGAATTTCGCCATTCCTGATTTAGAATCTTGCTTCAAACCAGTTGAATCACCTACGTTAATTTAAAATTTATTATAATCATTCAACCACTAGATCCACTAGATTTAAGAATTTAAACAATCACTAAAATGAAATCACATAGCTCCAATATTATAGATATTTATAGAGTTACTTTATCAATTTTAATGGACATAATGAGTTACATAGTAATTACAATTTTAAAGATGTGTTTGCTTAAACATATCTATTAAAATCATATGTTGGGCTTCCTATTGTAAATTTCCTCACAATCAAGACCTTAATTCCCCTCCTTAGCTCTTTCGTACAGGCATTTTTTAAAGCTAAGATCTATTTTCCTATGGTTATCAATCCGAGGATTGGTTTTCAATAGTTCTACATTCTGATCCTCGTTCTACTTTCCTCTTATTTCTTGATATGTCTTGCAACTAGCGTCTTCAATTATCTGGTCAATGAAGCGTAGTAGGGCTTTTCCTCTTCTTCTCTTTTCTTCCACATATCCCTCTAATGTATTATATCGTAGCAGTCCCACATGTCTCAAGATGCGGCCAACCAGTATGCATCTTATTTTTGTTAACATCTTCCACAGAACTCCTTTATAACCTATTCTGCTGGAAACTTCTTCACTCCTAATTTTATCCACCCATTTATAAATCCTAAATTAAGATGTAATTAGTTAATTCCCAACTTGACCTAAAAATGTATCAATGATTAAATTGAGGCTCTCCTTTTAACATGTAATAATTCACACTAAAAGGAATTATGTCCGTGTCTGTTATAATTAAGTAAACTTGTAAGTCGTGTGCTCATATAATTAGTTGATTAACAAAGTGCTTGTTAAATTACCCTAATAGAAACAAATCAACACCCTTGGACTTATTCCGATGTGGTGATTAACAAGGATATTTACTATTTTGTAAACAGGTTTGTTCTGGGTTAGTTTATAAGTCATTTTATAATCTATGTGTTTAGAAAGTGCGCGTTAAATACTTTAAAAAATCTACAAATGGTGCATTAATGATCATTAATCCACTTCTAATTGTGGTCAATGTGCTAGCTCGACTTTTTCCTCTTCTTCTCTTTTCTTCCACATATCCCTCTAATGTATTATATCGTAGCAGTCCCACATGTCTCAAGATGCGGCCAACCAGTATGCATCTTATTTTTGTTAACATCTTCCACAGAACTCCTTTATAACCTATTCTGCTGGAAACTTCTTCACTCCTAATTTTATCCACCCATTTATAAATCCTAAATTAAGATGTAATTAGTTAATTCCCAACTTGACCTAAAAATGTATCAATGATTAAATTGAGGCTCTCCTTTTAACATGTAATAATTCACACTAAAAGGAATTATGTCCGTGTCTGTTATAATTAAGTAAACTTGTAAGTCGTGTGCTCATATAATTAGTTGATTAACAAAGTGCTTGTTAAATTACCCTAATAGAAACAAATCAACACCCTTGGACTTATTCCGATGTGGTGATTAACAAGGATATTTACTATTTTGTAAACAGGTTTGTTCTGGGTTAGTTTATAAGTCATTTTATAATCTATGTGTTTAGAAAGTGCGCGTTAAATACTTTAAAAAATCTACAAATGGTGCATTAATGATCATTAATCCACTTCTAATTGTGGTCAATGTGCTAGCTCGACACAAAGCTTCCGTAAAGCTTGTCTTGGTTCCACCGCTCGTGTTGGAAATGTAAAAGCATGATCAATGCCCCATTAAGGGATGTCGTGTGAAGGGTAGGTGCGGTGCCTGGCACCCCCCAACCAGCACTTCCAACAACAAGCGCGCCAGGCAAAACTTTCAACGTTCCGAAAAGGACGAGGGTTTCACTAACCGTTTCTAGCAGACGAACTTTTATGTTCTGACCGGGGGGGGGTAACTGGTTAGGACGGTCGACCAAAGAGTCTAGTATATGACCGTAATTCGATTTCAGGGATTGCTGACGGAGATAGTTTACTATTCGTATGCGGTTTCATCCTTCTATCCAATTAGAAAATATGTAGGCCTGGCTGGCTGTTCTGGGTTAAGTGTATTGTCCTAAGTTCAGATATTTTATTTCCACCACGTCTCGCTATCCAGTTCAGGTTATACGCATTTATATTAAATACGTTAATGTGTTAGAGGGTGAGCAAAGTTGAATTTAAATTAAGTGTACCTACATTTACATGGTTGGGTAGTGGGAAATTATTTAAGGAAAACTACCTTGAGTAGACCCGACCGGGATTTGACCTTTGATCTTCCCGTCATCGGTATTTCAATCGAGCAATACCCTATATCATTCGACCGCCAAAGTGGGTTTAAGTTACGTCGTTTGCAGATATAGTCATTGTGTTTGGAAAGTGAACGTTTATTACTCTGATATAAAACGTAACTAATTTTTTAATAATATCATATTGTGAATAAATTGGCCTTTTTTCTAATCTTTTAAAAAGAGATGTAGATGTTTTATGAAAAATCAATTATTTCATTCATTCGTCTCTTTTTTATTTAAAATACCAGAGAAAATAGTTTCTAAAACTTTTCAAATTGATAAAGGTTACATAAAATACGTGAGCTATTCCCATAATTAGAAATCCTCAAAGAAAATGAAATGTTAAGATGTATATAGACATTCGTTTTGTGAAAGCGTAGCTATGTTAAGGCAGCGATGAATAAAAACACGTTTGAATATTAAGTGTGTATCATATTCCAGGCTTATTGAATATATTTATTTCACGACCCTCTTTCAACCCTCCTTGATTATCTGACTTTACGGTTTCAGTGTGCATTAACTTCCCCCAAGGTTACACGCAAACCCCTTCAATCAATAAAGACTAATAAACACGAACCCTCTATTGACGTCAGCTAATGTTGTTTTTGTTAGGTCGAATTCACTCTCTATCTCGTCAGCTAATGTTGTTTTTGTTTGGTCGAATTCAGTCACTATCTATCTGGCTCGATATTTAAAAATAGCTCAATACCAATGAATAGTTTTTTAAATGTTTTTTAGATGAAGTTTCGTAGTTTGGTATGCGCATAAAATAAATACAGTTTTAATTATTTTGAACTTAATTTTTGTTAATCCAGAAATTTAGGTTATTATGGCACACCCAAAAATGTAGCACCCGTTTCTGTGGCCGCATGGTCTTAGGCGCTACTCAAGCAATAGACAAGACTGCCAATGTCTAGGAGATCAAAGTTTGATCCCGGTCATGTGTACTGAGGAGCTTTTCCCTAAATGGTCTCCCACTCTCTCCACGTAAATTCGGTCACACTTCTTCTAAAATTCAACCTTCCTAATCCCTAGTACATTAGAATAATTATTTAAAAAAATGTATATAACCTGAGCAGGTAGTAAGAAGTGGTGCTAAATATAACTGATAAATATTTCAGTTCAGTGATCCCAGAAGAAAAGTCTTTTTGTTAATAATGGATTTTCTCACCTTGGGATTCAGGCATATAAATATAACCTTAAGGTTGTTCTCGCCAAATTTGAATTAAGATAATATTCTGGAATACTCCAAACAGTTTGGACTAAAAGTATCCAAATGATTTGGCATCATTTGACAATGAAATCATCTACTTGAAAACGGAATAAAAAACTACCTTTGTAAGCACTTTCTCTAGCCAAATTTATATTTTAAATTGACCGGCTTCGAGATATAGTGGTCGGAACCCCTGCTTTCTGACCTAGAAATACTGCACTCGTATCTTGGATAGTACCGGAAGGATTTTCTTGAAAGGGAAATAGTTTCCAGGATAACCAGAGTTTGGTTAATAAATCTTGAATAAGGTTAAGATATTTATTTGCTCCACCCCTTCATATTCACTGTCATCATCCCTCATACCATTGAGTAAAGTAAAGAGCCTCCACGGAAAGGATGTACGATTGGTACATTCGGGCGTCTCCTGGGTAATGGTACAGTACATTAGTACTGGCCAATCTCTCCGCCAACTCGGCTACAGGTAAGTCAGACATGACATTATGATTATTAGCTTTTAAATTCAATTCATAATCTTCAACAAGAAGGCATTTTCAGAGAGGTGTAAATAGCAGTTTGAATTTTCTGCACCCTCTCAATAACAATTTCTAAAGATGAGCGAGCATTCAGCAAGATTTCCGCGATTAAAAGCTACATGTGAGCTACGATGCTGTAAGAGGGTCTTAACAGTTCAGTCATACGCTCCAAAGATCAAAAAATATAGCAAAGCATTGGCTTTAGTAATCTAATTAAAGACTTTGTTGAAGTGAAAGTAACAAGACTATTATTATTATTTGCTCTATATACAAATTGTTACTATTGTATTATTTAAATTCTGCCACTGTACGTGTCTTAATAGGGTGTGTTTGAGAGGGATGTGGGGCCAAACTGGATATCTTAGACGGGTAGTAAGACGTGGAGCACGGTACTATTCTACCTTCCTCATCTCTACCCAATTAGTGTAAATATGTGGATATCCCGGACGGGTAGTAAGACGTGAAGCACACAAAACAAAGTACTAAAAGCTATATCTTGATCATTCTTATTTATTATTATTATTATTATTATTATTATTAGCACCGCGTCTTACTACCCGTTCGCGTTATACGCACTAACGCTAATGTGTAATGGTAGGGTGATTGTGAGATGAAATGGAGGGCCTACAGTTTAACGTGGGATCCAAACCACGGTGGAGGCCTGGCATTCCACTACATTCACAAGTTGTGATTAATACACGTCCTGTCAGAGGTGAAGGAAGGGTTTGGTAATCAGATAAATCTGTGCCGGGACTGAAGATTTAACCCCGGAACCCGAGAACAGAAGTCTGACATCTTACCCCTAGACCACCAGGTCACCTCTTTCTTAGTTGGTTCCCTCTGAATTGCGCCATGGGAGGCCGAGGAATAATATGCTTCTCTTTCTATAACAAGTACTACCTCTACATTATCACACTCCAAGGAAAAGTTACAATACACCCTAGAAGCAGGCACATATTTACGGGTTTAAGGGTACGGTTACGATGGTAACAATCCCCCCCCCCACCCTTGCCTCCCTAAATATTGGCCAAAATTAAATGTATATTTAGTTATTTTCTATAGAATAGGTAGGTGTATGTATAGCTATGCAACCTTTGTTTTCTCAGCATTTGCCATGAACATATAAAGTCAATGGAGCTTATAGCTTTAGTTGTGTTCCGTTGTTAGATGAGCATTCATTAAGAAAAATAAATATGTAAATTTCAACTAATTTAATATAAAAATTAAAGTCATATATGAACTAAAATTTATTTTTAATGGATACTTCTTATCAAGTTTCTTGGGTGGTTGTAGAGTTAAATATATTTTAACAATAATCTAATTATTTCTTTAGATTTATTTAATTTATTTAGCACCATTTCTTACTACTCGTTCAGGTTATAAGCTTGTGTGCTAATTACGCTAGTGGGTTAGAAATAGAGAAGGTCGAGTTTAGAGAAAGTGAACCCACATTTGCGCAGATAGAGTGAGTGGAAAACCACTTAGGAATAACCACCCCCAGTTCACCCTACTGAGATTCGAACCTAGATATTCCCGTGCTCGGCAGTATAGTTCGACACGAAACTAGCGCGTTAGCTAACCACGCCACCGAGGTGGGTTTTTAAATTGAAAAATGATACTTGTACATGGAAGTTGTTCCGCGACTTGGTTATAATTGGTTAGAGCACTGGCGTATTAAGCCGAAGGTCCAAAGTTCGATTCCCGTGTCCAGGTGTCATTTTTCAATTTAAAGAATATGATATTTAGATGTGGTTATAAACGTAACTAATAATTATAATTATTTTACTATTTAATCTATCAAAATCTAAATGCTTTTCGAGTTTAGTTCATTACCATCACACAGTCCGTTATGGTACTAAAGCACGTTGGACGAAACAATAAGCACCACAATAGGTCTTACATATTCCACCATTTCGGACAATGCCATATTTCCCCCTAGAGTATTTGTTTCTTCTTTTTCAGATGCACGACTGTCCAGTATTTTTTAAGGGACCCGTACGAGACAACTGTCAGCACATTTGCCTAAAACATCAACTGAAAACTGGTAAATTCCCGGATCGAAGACAAACAGAAAGGCAGGAAGAGTCAAAATATCTGGAAGGGTTTGTTTAAATATTTTATAAAACGTATAAATAATAAAAGTTTAAGAAATATCTTAATGTAGTTTGTATTCTTTTGGTAAATAGGTCGTAGATTAAAATAATCTTTTTAGCACTGTATATTACTATTCGTTAGAGCTATACGCTTATGTGCTAGTTACGCTAATGGTTTTAGGGATTAGGGAGGTAACATTTAACGTTTACCCGTATTGCCGTGGAGGGAAAGTTGAAAACCATTTTATAAAAACCACTCTCAGCATACCTGACAGAGATTCTAATCTCAATCTCTCCATCTTTGGCAGTCTAGGTCTTATGCGAGAGTGACGTGTTTAGACCATGTGGCCACCGAAACAGATATTAAATTATGAAATAATCAGTATGTCTTAAGTACATTGGCCATTTCATCAGCCAGTTCTTGTTCAACACCAGAGCTATGTTTATATCTCATTTTGATTCAACAATTTCCATACAATTTTATTTTGTTATTGCATTTCTTTGTAAAATAATGTTATATACCATTTAAGATTGTAGGAGGATGGAATTTTTTTAAAAAAATAACTCACACACCGGATTTGACCAGAATTCTAACTCAAGAAAGGATCCTGGCATAAATAAAGAGTAGCTCATGTTCTATTTACATGATTCATAAACGTCGAGAAGGTACTGAATGAATCAGAATCAAGGACATGTTTTTTAAACCATAAAAACACTTCCTGATACGAGTTTATATCCGGTTTCATTCAGAAAGTCCTTTCTCATTAAGTTTATTGTTAAGATTTTCTCACAATTGTAAGTGCCGTATTCATACCTTATTCAACACCTACACATATGTAAGAGCTACCATCTACCGAGAACTTTTAGACGATCGAGATCAATACGCCCAGGAACACCAAAATAAATATTATAATACTACTAATAATTATTATAGTGTTAGTATTTATTATCTTATGTAGCATTTACAAAAAATATACCCTTGTCAAATTAGTGTGGATATTTTATGAATGTTGTTGATACAACTTTGGTACACTTCAATATTCAGATAATTTAGGTGAGGTGGAAATGAATGCCAACAGAGATCCATATTTTTATAATTCGTATGCGAATAAAAAATATTTGGCCTAAATAAATACATAATTTTTCAGTAAATGCGTTTCGTTTAATTTCCGACAAATAGTACCGGAAACTTTTCTTGAATATTGTTTATGTACACCGTAGAACTTGACAAGTAAATTCTATCTTCATTGAAAAATATAAAATAGCACTATACCAGTGATAAACATTTAAGCACTGTTAAGAATACCTATAACACTAGAAAATTAAACTGAACATATATATTGAAGCAGTATTTTATTTGTTTGGTCAGTGTTTGGTATTGAAAAAATGCAAAATAATTACCTTGACTCAACATTCCCTTCCACCTCACCTTAAACTACATTAGCAAATGAATAAGTATTTAAGGAATTGATTTTAAGGATTTGTACCAAGATTTTCCCAGAGAGAGAATAAACTTACATACATATATTAACTAGTAATAAACGTTTAAACCCCATGAGTTAACATGCCGGGATTAAAATTGAAATCTCAAAAGATAATAAAGGCTTTATTCCCCATTTTGACTCAATAGTAGGTGAGTCTGACCTAAGACTGTATTTTTTGTTTGTTTTTTATTTCAACAGGAAATCTGCTAACACTCACACTTCAAAAGCAATTACGCTAGATCAGAACAGGCAAACCTCAACAACATTGTCCAAACTTATCTCTAGAATTAAATCAATTGAAATTTCATCAATAAAGAAACATCATTTGGATGATCATTTACTGAAAACTGATTATGTTAGGGATGAGCTAAATACTAGTTCAAGACTGAAAGAAGATAAGACTATAGTATGCAGTGTAGAACCACCAAAATCACAGCGTCCATTGCTACAAGACTGCAACAACCCCGAGATTCTGTTTGAACAGACGGAGACCAAGGAGAATGAAGACTTGAGAAAGGAAACCAGTGAAGATAGATATAAGGCCCAGGAACTATCGGCAGATGTGGAGACGGGAGAGGAGCAAGCTCTGGACCCGTGTGATGACATCTGTGAGCAGCGCTCTATTAGCGTTTTGTTAAAGCGAGTTGAAGTCGCTCGCCCCCACATACCCCGCTCTTACAGCTCTCTGTCTCAATATCCTACAAATGAATACATCCCTCATAGACGCGCTCATAGCTCTTTGGCCAGACCCAAGTAAGTAATACCATTCCTAAGCTTTTTTCTTTAATGTGCAAATAGAGTGTTTTATTACCATTATTATATTCACTGTAGTATTCTCTTTGATATCTATTAAAAGGAATACTTCAAAATAATATGATAATGAGGATGTTTTAAATTGACCACCAACAGAAACTATTTAAAAGAGTAAAATCCTTCCACAGGTTTTGCTAATAAACTAGTTTCCACATGTTAAGCTAGCTCCAGAATAATGTCGGGATTAAAAATATTTGTTGAAATGTTAATAACCTTTCAACCAACATGTCTAATTTTACAAAGCCTCATGAGATGATATCACCCCTTTACTACTTTTATATTTGTGATTTTATATATATATATATATATAGTGTATATGTTAATTGGTGTCAAATATTCTAGAGGCGTATTCCCATCCACCAAGAGAAGTTCATATAAATATGGGTCTAGAAACGTTTATTTAGAGTTATTAAAGTTTTTCCTCAAATATGGATTAGTCGTGGGGGATCCATTTTATGACCCGTTTGACCACCAGATTTGAACCAATGTAATTTTGTCTTTGAGAACTGTTTACACAACTCCTGTGCCTGAGGTTGATGTCGGCAAATAGTTAACGCCTTAGGTGAGCCCAACAGAGTACGACAAAGCACAGGACGCAGGCTCAGAAGATGCATTGAAGCGGGACAACATATTAAACCATTTTTGTAGCAAAATGTTCTAACTTGTGGTTTTGTTTGTTTTTGTTAAACTTTGTCTTGTTTAATTGCATTGTTTATTCTGTTTTTTTTTGTCTTTAGCACCACGTCTTACTATCCCGTTCGGGTTATACGCTTTAAGTACTAATTACTCTAATGGATAAGGAATTGGGAAGGTTGAATTAGAGGAAGTGAACCCGAATTTGTGTGGAGGAAGAGTGAAAAACCATTTATGAAAAACCACCCCCAGTTCACCCGGCCGAGATTCGAACCTTGATCTCCCCGTCCTCAGCAGTCGAGCTCAACACGTCAAGCGCGTTAGCCAACTACGCCATCAAGGCGGGTCTTATTCTGTTGGATTGATTATTAATGTTCATTCTTTACAACATTGGTTTCAATATTTTGGATTATTTTCTATGCACGTAGAGATAAGGGGTGATCTCCCTCATACACTCCTGGATACACCACTGGTTCGGGTAATACGCCTATGTATTAATTAAGAAAATAGTCTAGAAATTAGGAAGGTAGAATTTAGAAGAATTGTACCTGCATTTTCGTGGAGATAGAACCATCTAGAAAAAAAATCTTCAATACACCCACGATATTACCGTCATCGGCAGTCTACTCTATTGTGAGAGTTACGCCTTAGAACATGCGGCCAATGAAGCGGGAGGTCTACTGTTTACAGAAATGCTATTGGATAATATTTTGTTAATTCAGAGACCTCATAATAGAAGGGCGTCATATTATATCTTTTTTATCCTTTCATTTTATTGAAAATCAACTGTGTTACCTATCTAACACCTTAGCTCAGTTGGTTTCGTATCTGTCTACTGAACTAAGGATCCTGGGTTCATTTCTCGTTAGTGCCGAAAAATTTATAATAAGTGAAATGTGGGTTTCACCTTTCACATTGGTGAATTAACGGCCGGGGGCTGGATGTTGTATCTGTTCTAGATTAAAGTTAGTTTATAAATCAATGCTGATATGATCAGTCGGTTCATAAATTGAACATTAAATACCTCAAATAAATGAAGAATAAAAACTGCACTACCCAATGACACAAGAATAATTTACAGCAGAAAATTGCTGATTTATCCAAATGGATGGAATGGTGAACGGGTCAAGGCTAAGATAAAATGTTTCTACTTGTGAAAATGCACTAATGACAATAGAATGTGTGACTTGTTTTGTATTTACTTTAGACGTCACTAGAATACTAACCAAAGTGTATACGTTGACTATTGATCGAGGCATTGGCATAGTAAGTCAAAGTCAACAAGTGGTGTGCAAGAGTCATGCTTGGATTGTTGGGGTTGGACTGAGTTTGGTCACATAGCAACGTGGAAATATCGTATGTCAACTAGTTGCAGGCTTGGAAAACAAAACACACGCAAACGAGCTCAATTACCAGAGAGAGAGAGGGGGGAAATAATCATACTGTGTATAGCCTGTAGAGGATTATTGTCATCTAACAGGCATTTTCAAAATAAACCAAGTCACAGAAAAACAAATTGAAGACATAGTCAATTACTTCTGTGAACAGTAGACCTCACTTCCTCCATGTTCATATCGTTAGTATTTATTACAGTTTTAAGTTTTTTTATTAATATTTCAAGTTGAAATATATTCTGTAAGTTTTCCTTGGATTTGAAGACGATCTTTTTCCTTAGTGAACAATTTAGACAGAAAACTAATGAATACTGAAATCAATTCATAGGACTTGAGGAATTAACCTCATAATATATATATAAATTAAAATATAAACATACTTCGGTGGGTAGTTAAAGAATATCCATCTCAAGTATCGTTAAATTTGGTCCACGCACCTGACAGTAATCTCTGAACAAATAAATAGACAGACGACAATATGCCAAAGTCAAATTAAAACCGGTCATGACGTTTCCTACCTGTGGCGTCACGTCAAGCGAATTTTCGTTTCATTCAGTGAGTTTTTAATATTTAACGTTGCAACAAAAACCATAAATTCTTAAATAATTCTAAAAAATAGTACTATTGTGTCATAAAATTATTTTTATCTAGAAATAGCATTTTCTTTTTGTAAATGTATTTTTATAAGTAATCTACAACCTAAGCTATTTGGTTTGGTCACGAATATGTCCTGTAGGAATCTTCCTGCCAGGATGTAGATTTTAAAAGTCTGAGGTAGCATAATGTGTATCTAGAATAGGACACAATAAAAAGTTAATTTTACAAAACAAGTCAATATCTTCAAGGTACAAGTAGTATAGTGAGTGTGTAAACTCCTAAAGTAAAAAGAGAAGGGTCATCATTAGATAAACAAAATATCTTGCAGGGTGAACTGCTCATTTTCTACCCTCTCTTTCTATTTCTTACATTGGGGTCTAAGTATGATAGCGCTTAGAGTGCTTAGGTGCCTCAAGTTAATATGAAACCCGCTTCGCAAAATAGCTTCGAAATCTCCAAGTAGGCAACGCCGTTAATTGGTTTGCACAACAAGGCGAAATTTCATGAATTATTAAGGCAAACTATATTTCCAATATTTCTCAGGGTACGAGTGTTCTAGACGCATCCTTTTCACCATCCACCCCCCCCCCTCCTCTTCACATCACCAAAATTTAACCATACTTGATTTGTGGAGATTAACCTTCTTTATTTTTCATAAAAGTTCCCCGTACTTGTATTTTTGATTAATTTCTGAAGAAAGCCTTTGGTTAAATTATTATTGCAACCGACATTAATCGATGACAAATAATTATAAATATAACATTTATTCCCGCTTTATCATAACACCTTTCCAACCATTTAAATCTTTTTCTATTGAAAAAATATACACCATTTGAGAATGTATTATTTTGAAAAATGAAAATATATAATTGACAAAATACGCAAAAAGGACGCACTGAACACCACAAAAAGTCGCAGGTTCTCATTCCTGATCTAGATTCATAGTTTGAAACCAGTTTGTGGGAAACAAACATTAAACATACACATTTATATTATTGACGCTACTCCACCCAACCCGTGGGCCTAATTGTCAGTATGGTTTAGTGGAATGGGTAGGCAGCAGCAAATAATTGTGAATTTCGTTTTGATCTTGATTATTGAAATAGATTAATTACTATAGAGTGTAAAAATGAATTGTAGGTTTTAGAACAAGTTGAAATAGTTTAGAAAAAAGGCCCTCGTTCTATCAATGTCCCTACTCAGCAATTCCACGACCTGACCTAACTGGAGTCGAATACCCGACCATCCAGCGTTCCGTGGTTGTTATCTATATCTGACTTTCAAGATGGTTTGGGGCGTCCTCCTCCGTACTGGACATGGACTCGAGCTGTAGGGTATTGTCCCTATAAGTTGCTATAACTTGGTAGCTGAGAATGTAGAGCCTCTAGAAGTAGCCCCTTAACCAATGGTGCGTAACTGCTGATTCAAAACACTTGACAATATGATTTCCCGGGATTATTTCATTCTTGTATGCTCTGGATCACCAAAGGCTACAAGCTAAAACATTATTAAAACATCATTAAAACATCTTATTAATTCCATAGGCTGAGAAGTATCAACAATGATGATAGCCACCACACCATGGATACGCGTCAAAACTTGATGCTAGAGCTCCATTTATACGTGTTGCATGCCAATACGTCTCTTCTGATACATCTTCAAACCTGTTGGTACACACGATTGCTGGTAAGAAACCCTTGAATACTCATAAATAATTGTTCGCGGTTTTTATTTCAATGCTTTTGCGGTGAAAGCTCACAGTCTTACCGTGTTGGGATATACTATGGCCCAATAATATGTGAGGATTTTCAATAATCCCCTAGTTTTATTATTATTATTAATATTAGTATTCTTAACATCTTATAAAATATATATTATTAGTTGTGATTTTGTGAATCTTCCCTTTTATATGCATTTTGTGGG
>CABFOW010005470.1:0-36420 GCA_902141385.1 Timema californicum | reverse complement strand
ATATATATATATATATATATATATATATATATATATATATATATATATACTGTTAATTATCATGTCAAACATTTCCAAGATGCACATTTATAAATTTATAAAATTTGAAAAATCAGTCATCTCTAAACTACCATTCAACGAATTTTCACTTATAAAACAATTATATGGTGCTATTTATCATGTCAAATAAATTCTAAATATTCATTTTAAACAAAATTGTTAGTCATTTTCTAAAAAGGTGTAATTCGAAAAAATTGCTCATAATTAAACTACTCTTAATTGAAGGGCTAGAATAAAAATATATATATATTGTGGTAGATCCCTATAAGATCTAAATATCAAGTTTGAACAAAATTAATCAAACCGTTTTGCGTCTGTGGCCAGGGACAGACAAACATTGGGACAAATATAAATGTAAAATCCACTTTTTTGAGTTTGTTTTCACATAAAACGTAAAAAAATTTCATAATCTCGAGATTGATTTTTCAAAATCACAATAATTTATCTTGATACTAGAAAGTAAAAAACTTATATTTACTTATGAAAACGAAAATATTTAAGAGATTTCAAAATAAGCTAGCAACGATTGCAGTAAAATATTTTATAAGAAACGTATTATATTCCATCATTGCCTCCAATTGTGAATAATGTGTAGAATCAATTTATGTTTGAGGCAAGATCCGAATCCTCTTAATGTTACAAGTTGTTAATTGAGTGAGACGCTGAAAGCGTAGTACATTATCTATTCAAGTATGTCGGGGGGTGGTTTAAGCGCCCGTGTGTTGAAGTGAAGCTGCTAGGATCGAAACGTTCTTCTGTCTCTTAGATCCTATCACTTGAATTGTTTACGTCACGGGTAGACGTGATCATGAATATTTAAATTATAGAAAGATCTTAGCAAGTGCTATGAGCTCTTAGCCGTTCGCATGCCGGTGCATTGCTAAGGTCACTAAGCATGTCGTAGTTTTATATGTTTCATGCTCAAAGTTTTACTACTAGTCCTAGTTTAACAGTATTCTAGTAGAAATAAAGGATTACATTACACACACTCTTTTTTCGGACAACATTGGTATGATTTTTTTTTTTTTTCAATTTTCCACCTTTTCATCTACACTAATATTATAAAAAGAAAAGGTTTGTTTTTTGTTTGTAATGGATAAACTCAAAAACTACTGGACCGATTTTAAAAATTCTTTCACCAATATAAAGCTACATTATCAGCGAGTAACATAAGCTATAGTTTATTTTGAAAATATAATTATTTTTTTTAATTTAATTTATTCCTCATAAAAATGTCGATAGTCACTCATATTTTATGGAAGAGTCTATGATGATTCTTCAATATGTGTGTTGAAAATAATAGTGTTTGGGGGGGGGGGGCTAAGGGTCCAGTATGTTATATGTTAGGGACGAGTAAGGTTGAATTTAGAAAAAAGTGAACCCATATATGCGTGGAAGGAGAGTGGAAAAACATTTAGGAAACCCCCTCCCCCCGCTCGAACTGATATTACCATAGTTGGAAATCTAGTATAATGCGAGCAGGACGCCTTAGTCTAATCGACCACCGAAAGGGTTTGGAATAATCAAAATGAAAAACCTTCAACGTTTGAACACAACAGGGCTACTTTGTTTTGTACGCTTAGGAAGAAACTTTCGGACAGACTTTATCGAGTGAAGGCAAAAATAAACTTTTCTGTGTATTTCGATTTAGACATAAAATTTCTAGATTAATCTAAGTCACAGTAAAAACAGGTTAAACGAGCATCTAAACTATGCGTCCACGGGCGCGGGCCCTACTTAGCAGTGTTATTGTGAATTTTGGTAAGGCTAATAAAAGTTAAAAAATACTAATTTTAAAGGAGGCTTATTTTTAAATCTAGAGCGGTATCATGATGGATTAAACAGCCAAACTATTATAGTTGTTGGATACGTTTATAGCCACATCTAAATATTAGGCCTGTGCGGGAATGACATTTTGACTTCGGGTAATTTTTGGACAATTTTCGGACGGAAAATATTAATTCCCCGCGGGAACCAGACAGGAAGCGGGGAAAAATGTAACATTAAAATAATTCTACACTTTAGGTTTTTATTTATTTTTCAAATTTATGATTTTAGTATAAATTTAGCCTTCCTGTTCATTCCAATAAAATTAATTTGATGATAGGGTATCCTGACAATTGCGCTCAAAGGTTCGAGCAGATGGGTGACCCAGGTAGGCATCAGCTTCGGAGTGATAATTATGTATATCCTGGATTGAAAGGGTGTAAGGCTAGATTAGGTTAGTTTAGGTTAGGTTAGGCTAGTTCAGGTTAGTTTAGTTTCGGTTTAAAAAAATTGTTTCTCAATGGTTCTGGGAGCGAATACGAGCCCTATACCGATGGTATAGTGGGAGAAAGTAAAACTATCCTACACAGATTCATATTCTTTATGTAAATCATTGAAATTGGCCAACGGCCAACTCGGGTAGAAATATAAACAAATGTACGCGATAGTCGCTATTTCTTGGGTGTACGCAATTATCATGGTTCTCAACTGTCATATATTCAATGATAGAATTAGAAGCTTAAGGCAATTTTATCCCAGATAGAGCCGGAAAAAAAGTACAGAAACTGTGATTATGTTGCAACTTAGAGATCTGAACAATAAATCTAGATTTTGTTATCTTGTAGAATTTTTAAAAAGAAAAAAATTTGTATACAACATTTTGTTTAACAAGTGTTGAGTTAACTTTTGGTGTAAGGTACAATAAAAAACCTAGGTGTAATGCAACTGTTATAAATCTGTATTTTTAATCAAACCTTTTATGTATGAATTATAGATAAATTCTAAAACTGAATTTTAAGTTTGGCTAAAAAAAAGTTCTTGAATAAAAAAATATTATGGCGTAAATTTTAATAATTACTAACACAATCAAATATATTTAAAATAATCTAAATAAATAAGTGAGCCACAGTCTTGTTGATAGGAATACCAAAAAACATTTCTTAACTGAGCTAGTGTGTCTTGTTACCTCTTACATTTTAGTTACTAAACCTCTTACAAAAAGTGCTGTTGGACTCCAAAAATATTAGTTTGGCCAACTATTATTATCTAAGATAAAAAATAAAATGGATGCCATTCCAAACAATAACATTAGCGCGACATATGTGTTTTGATGGCAAATAAGTGTGTTTAAGGTGTATTTCGTGAATAAGTTGATATTTAAAAGCCATTTTTAATGTTATTTTTCGCCGAAACCATGTTTTCCTTTCTTAAATTTGTGCTGGGATAAATATTACAATCAGGTAACCTAGTAGGGTTGTTACTTAATGACGCTCAGTTGTGTTGACTAGCTACGGTGGCTGTAAAATAAAATCTGTGAAAGGTTAATTTAACTTTAATCGAGTTATAATATGTTTAGTTAGTTTTAAAGACAATCCTCATATTGAGAGATCATACTTAATTTATTGTATTCCATGGCGTGAGCCGACAAGCAAGCTATAACGACCAAGAGGCTGCCACCATTAGCGATGATAGTGCCTAAATTTGCAGATAGAGGGTGTCATGTGGTCAGCACAACTAACTTTCCAAGTTTCGGGAACAGATATTTAGTCGGCATATGCGGGTTCCGGAACTTCTGGAAAAAATCCCTGAAATTGGCTAATTCTTTGTATAGAAAATTACACCTGAACACGGGAATCGAACCCGGGACCTTTGGCCTAGTAAACGAATGCTCTAACTCCTCACCCCTCCAACCCATCACGTAACTTTTCCCATCAAGAGCGAATGTCATGTCAACAAAACGTGCGCAACTTGCATTTTCAACACCGTACATAATCAGAAGTTTTCTATAATAATGTTTACCAATGGTGAAAACATGAACAATAGTTTTTTTTAAATGTTATCATTTAAGTATAAGATATGTGTTACGTAGCACTGTGCTGTACCCACTACCCACCCTCTCCCATTGTAACACAATGTAGACATTAGAGATCCCCCCACCTCCCTCTTAACATCATTACGTGCTTTATGGATTGCCCCTCACCGCTTCTAAATAGGGATGACAGTTTTCCATAATATATTGATGTATTTACTATTTGATACATCGCAAGGTATATATCAAAATCTACAATATATCAATCAAATTATATTGATATATTGGTGACCTGGTGGTCTAGGGTTAAGGTGTCGGTCTTCTGTGCTGGAGTCCGGGGTTCAATCCTTGGTCCCGGCACAGATTTATCTGATTACCAAACCCTTCCTTCACCTCTGACAAGACATCTTGTGAATGTGTGGAATGCCAGGCCTCCACCGTGGTTCGGATTCCACGTTAAACTGTAGGTCCTTCATTTCATCTCACAATCACCCTACCATTACACATTAGCGTAAGTGCGTATAACCCAAACGGGTAGTAAGACGAGGTGCTAATAATAATAATAATAATAATAATAATAATAATAATAATAATAATATATCGATATATCGATTGTTTCCGATGGAAGAGGGAGGGGGGTATGAGGGTTGTAATGGATTATATTAGTCTGGGTGAAATGGGGCAGTGGCTGCTCTGTAATTCTATTTTTCGTCACTTTTCGATTTTTTTATTTTTTTATTTAGCTATTGGAAATATAAGACAAGTTTAATAAAACTAACAAAAAATGTACTCGGTAAAATTTAGAAAAAAATTTCAATTTGTTTTGATTCATAAGTTTCAAAGCGTAGTCCGATATATAAAATATATCGATAAATTGATCGGTACATCGGCTAAAAAAACCACCGATTTAAATATATCAACTTTTTTTAAAAGATAAATTGATATACATTTTTTATACCTTTGCCGCCCTTACTTTTTGAAAGCCTAAATTATGTGAAGTACGAGTTATTTCGGTTCTCTAAAAGGATAATTCTAGGTGCTAGTATCACACTAACATTACCTTTGATTACAATTTTGTCAAACCAATGTAGTAGGGGATTAAGAGGAGGGGCCGTCCACTGAGAGTTATCTCCGACGACACTTTGTCTCTATCGTGTTATGTTACGATCTGCCGGTTGCGTTTATTCCCGCCACTTTACCGGCTCTTGAGATAAACAAGCCGCGAGTTTATCACAATGGCACGGGGCGAATTGCAGTCAGTCAGTCGCCTGTTCTAGACTCTTATTTTTTAAATCTGAACATCGCTAGACGCATCGTTTCGAATCGCTCCCGTACTGGACTTTGATAATGTAAGCCATTGTCGAACAATGAGGAAGAGGTAATGAGGTATGGGAAGAATACCACATTGTTGTCACATCGGGATGGTGACATTATTGCCACATTGGAATGGTGACAACTAGGCTGGCCGGGACCGACCACTGGCTGATCCATAGATTACACACATTGTTCATTGGGTGTGAATAGCTTGGTGGCAGAAAAGGGGGAGGGTTGCCCCATTCAAATGGAGCGCTGTTCCCCATTTAAGAAAGAAGGTCGTATGTACGCTTACATTATAATCTATTTACGAAAGGTTTGCTAATTTATCTCCCGTTTTGACGCACGCAAATATTCTGATTATTAAATCATGTGCATCCAAGTTTATTAGCAAAGCACATGTTTTAATATTTTTTAAAAACATTGAACATTTATTTTAATACGTATTATATAGAGTAGGGTTTTTACTTCACAAATACGTTGTAACGAACGGTCTTTTAACTTAGCGAAGTAGTTATATCTCCAATCCGCTGTCTCGTTCGACGGCAACTGTTTTAACAGTATATTATGCGAAACGAGAGCCATTCATCGAAATTCCTAGCATTCATTTTTGGCCCGCGTTTCCATACCCTTAGTATAAGGGTTGGAGGTAGCTTATATGTGACATGTGTTTGCGTAAATTTCGCTCCCTGTCCGATTCAAAACTCGAACTCATCGACATGTTTATAGAGGCGACGATCGTAGAGCCGTGTCCTGGAATTTCATCATACCGTGTTACAATAGATATAGGGTGTTTTTGAGCTTAGTTCTATCATTGCTTTATTAGGTATTATTCTATGCAGTAGCCCTTCATATTCCATTCCAATCATACCTCTCATTCTTTAATTTAGAAAATAAAAGAGCTCGTTAGGTTGAGAGAACTATTTCCAAATAGCATGCTAGAGTAGGAGGGAAAGGGAGTGTACTTTACTCATACGTATGGTAATGTTCTAAAAAAAAGTATATTAAGGTAGCCCAGTTGGGGTCGACAGACTTTTCTTGAGCGATAAAAATCCGTAGCGCAACTTCCTTCGGAGGGGAAGTAAAGTCATCGCTCCCTTGTCGATTGTGGTATGTAAAGGAACCCTGAAAGGTAGGTTTATGACGCTATATGAAAATACCTTTACCGGCAAAATTGGTAGGCCATTTAGCTCTCGATCATAGAAAATCTCGTGAGTTGATATTATCAGTCGGTTCAGAAAGTGCCCGTTAGATACCTTTAAAAAAAACTATCCACGAAATAGTGAGCTATGAAAAGTCCAAATGAGAAAACTTACAGCGGGACTTTCAGCTCGACATTCAATTTTTTACTAAACATACGTTGAAGTCAAAAGCAACAAACATTGTATCTTTTCGAGGGTATCACATTCTTGCTAAAAATTAAAAAGCCGTTTAGCGGTGGAATAAATCTTAGTAATTATTAGGGGCTGCTGATTTTTTTTCTCTCTTTGAAAATAAGTTAGAAATAGTTTCTGTCATCGATGACATGCAGTTAACGAGAAACACTCTTATACGGCGAGGAGGCGAAATTATTTCATATTTAAAAGAACCGTTAATTAAAGATCTTGTAAATTGTTCAGCTTTTTCTTTGTAATTAGATGAATCCACGAACGTGTTTGATGTGTCTCAGATAATTAATCATATTCATTTGAATGGGTTTCAAAGACTTTTCCTCGAAAGGAGAGCTACTAATAATTATTCCGCCGAAAAGAAAACTATAGCGGAGGACTTTTTTCCAGCTAATGATAGTGTTTATAATCAATACGTAGTGAATAGTGAATGTGTACAATGCATAAAGTTGATTTAACTTTAACTTCTTATTTGTTATGCATGGAGTGTAGTCTAGATAATCATTGAACTCGAGAAGTATCAGAAAAATGAGAATGTGATAAGAGTATTATAACCAAGGGCGCCTATATGGGTTTTCCAAACGGGGGGCAAATTGTAGCCTGAAAGCCCATAAATGAGTGATAAGAGGGTAAAAACTCACACGGGCGTCCTTGTATTGGAGCTCCGTCCTCAAGAGAAAATTTCAGGAATTTAACCTAATGAGAGGAAATTTTAAAACATCTGAACATAATTCTGAGCTAATTATATAAGTTTCAAAAGCCTATTTTCGCAACAAAAACAAAAAATATTCCTGAGAAATTAACAAAAAATAAAATATATTTGCAGGTGAACCCATTGAAAAGAAACATATTTTTCCCAAGTTTAATGAACAGAACAAAATAAAAATGCTGAAGAGGGAATTAAAGGAAATCTACATTTTGTCATTTTTAACTGTTAATTTGGATATTGATGATTCAAAGTTGATAGCAAATTTCAGCCAAATCACAAATACACAGTTTTATATTTTTCATAAAAATTAACAAAAAAACAACGTAAATATTGCAGAGTTATAAGGGGGCTAAAATATTGATGCCAATAATAATATGTTAATCAAATAAAAATAGAATTTGATTTAATAGTAGGCTACAAACAAAATTTAAATCTAGTTAAATTCAAATTTCGAAAGATACAACTTAGTAAACATATTTTCTCAAACTAAACCTTTTTTGAGTCCTTATTAAAGACATTATTTAGTAGTGAAAATATATTAGACCCATTTCTATGAATAAAATAAAATCGATTTAAGTAAGATTTTATTCATTATGTTTCATTATAAAACGATCTATTTTTCTTATGGATTGTGAACTGAATTCCTTACACTATTTACTAAAAGCTATGCGTTACGCACGAATATAAACCCAGCCTTAAATAATTTGTGAGTAGTATTCAGTTGCCTAATTTTAAGCTTGAATCAATAACTTAAGATGGAACAGCCCCAAAAATTCCAGGACGTCATGATGGTTTGTTTTGTTGCTTTATAAAAATGACAATAAATTTTCCAAATTTTGTCATATCATTGCTTCATGCAATACGCAAGAAGCATTATGTGCTAAAATCATAAACATTAGATATATTATGGACAAAACATTAAAGATTGCAAACTATCCACTTCGGTGCTCATATGGTCTAAGGCACTACTCCATTTTCCCTCCACACAAATGTGGATACACTTTCTATAAATATGACCTTACTCATATATAAACTAATTAGCGTAGTTAGTACATAAGCATGTAACTCGAACGGACGCCGTGATAAAAGAAACAAAAAAAGTTGCAAACTCAACCCGATCAAGAAGTCTACAGAGGCGACTTTTTAAAACAAGAAATATGTTGAAATACTTATACACACCGACGTTAAGTGTTTAACGAGAGCAAATTTATTTAGTAATTCAGAGACCTGATACAAAAAATAAAGGCATTTCTTGTTTTTAGAGGTGGAGAAGACAAGCAATTAGAGGACAAAATTTGGATATTAGACTTAGCTTTTTAACAAATATGACATACAAACTTAATTATTTAAATGTTTAATTACAAGGCAAAGATGAATTGATTTTCCAAATGATAAGTTCTGCAATAATAACTAAACAGACGCCCCGGGATAGATTCATGATAAGGCGATTGGCCCTTTTCATTTGGTGTGGAAATTCAGAGCCATGGGAACAAACGGTTATCTTCAAGAATTTGTATTATTGTTTTGCAATTTTATTTTCGGATGCGGTTTGTTCAAGAATAGAAGTATGTTGATTAAGCTATATTTTTTTATATACATACCTCCTCTATAATTTTAACAGTGATCAAATATTGATAAAATTGACAATTTTTCAATAGAAAACTGCCGGCTTCATAGCAAAAAATAAGAAAATGTAACACCTAATAAAAATTTATATATTATCTCAGAAGAGGTGATGAAAATATGACTATAAAAATTTCACTCGTTCTCGAGAAAACTGTTTGGCTTTCTCTCTCCACGTTAATGTGGTCACACCTTTAAATTCAACCTTCCTCATGGCTAACACATTAGCGTAACTAGTTCTTATGCGTATAGCCCAAACGGATAGTAAAACTAGGTGACCAAAAATTGCTCTTGTTATATATATTTGTTTGAAAAACGCAGGCAAATAATATTATTGAGTAAAACATTATGTTAGTTAGTGGTCCACATTCTAGGCTGCCTTTATACTAGGAAACTTCGAGAAAGTTGGTTTCGTGCAATCGATTTCATGTGAAACTAATAATTTAATGATATATTGGGATTCACAAGTATTGCTTAAAAGCACGTTATAAAATCAATTATTATTAATTATTTTAAACTTAATGCATTTTTATATTCATCAAAAGTCCATAAAAAACAACGGACTATCGCAAAATCTCGATGTTTTTATAATTCAAGAATATATTGGGATTCCATAAAGCACGTTATAAAATCAATTATTATTAATTTTAAACCTAATACTTTTTTATATTCTTCAAAATTCCATAGAAAACAACGGATTATCGCAAAATCTCGATGTTTTTGTGATTGATACATCGGCCTGATAACATCGATATCGATGTCCCAACCATAATCTCGCAGACAACTAAACCACCACAGCTTTGTAGGCGCTCACAGTAATGTCCGCCTCTGAACAGTAGTCGTGGCACTTTTGTTTTTGTAAACATTTTGTTAACGTTTTATCATTGTTTTACCTGTTTGTTTTCCAAGAGTAATCTGTGATTATATAAAAAATGAGTGAAGTTAGTGATTATGATGAAGAGGATACTTTATAAAATTCAGATCGAGAAGAGATCAACCAAGACAAGAACAAAAACGGAGACAAGAAGAATGCAAAGGAGAAGGAAGATCTTGCAAAAAAATATATCACAACTGATTGGTGTAAAAGTTGATAATGAGGATATTATTTGCGAAGTAAAAACCTATCCTGATCTGTGAGACATTAGGACAGAGGAATATTCAAACAAAAATGAAAAAAAATTAATTCTTAGGACAAAGTTATCACCACGTTTTTTTTTTGGTGAACTTTGATGAAATGTTCCCTCAGCAGAAAAATGTAATAAGTAAGAAATAAGTATTGTTAAATTAAAATAAAAGTGTTCATATTTTATATATTGTTGGCATGCTGATAATAAATGATTTAATGTAATTTTTTAGTAGGTAACATTACAATAGTCCTACCTAAATTCTGTTGCACAAGCCAATTTACGTTAATTTAGAAGGAGATGGTATTTGTCTACTTTTGGTATTTTATTTTCTTCAAAACCTCTTAAATTAGGGCACTAGAAAAGAACAAAACATTTTTAGTTTTTTGAGAATAAAATTATTTTTATTTAATTTTTTCAACAGTGCAATTTTTTTAGGGAAAACGCATGGCATCATCGATTTTTCTCTGATCATTGTTTTAATGCTTCTAAAAGAATGAACACTACAACTTTGCTATGTCTATATATTTTGGAATCCTTTTTATCATAGTTTAGAATTTTTTTGCTGCACATTTTTTAACTTCAAATAAAAAAACAGTAACACAATATGTGACACACTAATAACAGGTTCGTGACATGACAGAGTTTTCATATCGATCAAGTTTGTAATTAAATACGATCCATTTGCCATGGAACAACACCATCTGATCTGGCAAAGTAGTCTGCAAACTTGTTTCTCAGTTTCTTGGCTGGCTTTGAAAAACTGGTAGAAGGGCTCAAATCGAACAATCCTTCAACAGTTAGCGCATCTTCTACTCGAAAGCCATCTCTATCGAATGTGTAACACACAGCACACCTTGATAATATCTTCGCAAAGAGATATATGGACATTTACTGGGTGATGGAAGATACGCCGTTTACTGGCTAATATTCCAAAGGAACACTCAATGTTTCGTCTAGCCCTGCCTGGACGGTAATTGAACACTCGTTTATTAACATACAAGCACTTTACCGCATAAGGCCTTAGGACACTAGTTGGCAGTCCAAATCCTTCATCTGCTACAAACATAACGGGCATTGCTTCATCCAATCCTGTGAAACATCCCTGTGGCTCGGGAATGTTCAAAGTTCCATTTGTCAGTCGTTTATGAAATGTGCTTTCTTGAAATGTAAGTTGATTGAGTCTGATGACTTGCCATAGGCACCAACATCAATAAAATAAACCTATATGATGCGTCACAAATAGCAATAACAACAATCGAAAAGTAGTTTTCATAGTTGATATGTAAAGATCAAATTGCTTCTGGTTTAATTATCCTCTCATGCTTGCCGTCGATTGCCCCCAAACAATGCGGGAAATCAGTTTTTTTTCTCCATAAAATTCAGTCGCAGTTTGGAGCCAAAACTTTTCAGTCAGTTCTGGAAAGGCGATTGATCTGACATTTTTTCCATTTAGCTGTACACACTTGTTTGATGATGAGTTATATTGTAGACAGTCCCATTCGATATTGATAATGGAAGTCGGTCACCGAGTTTCCAGTTGCTAAATACCTGTAACAATGAAAATATTTGTTTAGAACAATGCAATTTTTTTTGGGGGGGAAAGCGCATAGCATTAATGATTTTTCACTGATCATTGTTTTAATGCTTTTAAAAGAATGAAAACTATAACTTTGTTGTGTCTATATATTATGGAAACCTTTTTTTATGAATTAGATTTTTTTTCGCAGTTCATCGTAAAAATAATTTAAGTAAATAACATCTATTACTATTATTATTTTTATTATTATTAAATATGTGAATGATTTTCAGTAACAAACATTCAGAAGAGGTGGAAAAATATTCGGATTTGTTACGCCAGAGAATTAAAAAAATTAAAAGAGAAAAATCTGGATCAAAACCTCATAAAGTATATATTTACTTCGAGCAGTTACAATTTTTGGAAACATTATCCAAAAATACCTCAGGTTCCCTAGGTGTCAATGAAGAGGATGACATTCATGACGTTGAAAATGAAGATGTTTGCGACGAAGGACCGAACCAAAAAAAAAAGAAGAAATTAAACAAGAAGCAAGGAAGAGTAATTTAAATAGGAAACGCATCAGACAAAAGGAGGACGAGATGATTGAGGTTTTGAAAAAAAAAAAAATCCGAAGAAGAAACAAAGTCGGAGGAAAAGTATGAAGACAAGTTATTATTTCTCTCTGTTTTGCCTTAAATCCAAAAAGTACCCCTATAAAATAAATTAAAGTTTTTATCAGATATAAAAGCTGCCATTGCAAACGCCCAAGTACCCAATCCACAACAATGGCTCCCAATGCAGTATCGCCCCCCCTCTCTTTGGCTTCCAGCAATATCCACCGCAACAAACCTATCAAGGCTCTCAACCAATGATGTACCAAAGACCCTTACATTCGCAACCAACTCATCTGGGTACACAACCAATGATGAACCCTAGACCCGGAAGTGCTTCTAGAGGTAATAATTATTATCATACACTTCTGAGATAACCTACACTCTCAGATGAATGATGTGTTAATGTGGAGATGAGACCAACTAAAGAGTTAATCCTATTATTAATTTACTCCAACAATGCTACTTTTTTCAATAAGCTAATCTATTATTTTTACAATACATTTAGCTACAAGAAAACTGTGAATATTATAACATTTTATTGTTTATCTTGACATATGACTAAAATACAATTTCCATTGATTGCTTGGTGCTGCAATGCCTCAGGAAATCGATTGTAGTTTCATATAAAATCGATTGCATAAAACCCATTTCCTCTAAGTTTCCTAGTATAAAGGCAGCCTTATTGTTTATATATTTGCAAGAAATCAATTAGTAGCTTTATTTAATACTTTAAAACGTTCACTGCTATATTGTATTAATTAGTTTATCGGTTTCCAGCTCTCCGTATATGTACTTTTTTGTTTGTTTGTTTATTACCGTGACAACGAAAAATAATTGGATATTGAATACACTCACGTTGCCTTTTTTTTCAATTATTAATTAAGGTGCTTGGGATGTATCGATAACACTTTGTTTGTGAGTTTCAAAGAACATACACAAATATTTGTTTAATTAATACTAGGACGATAGCTTTGATTTTTTTTTAACTGACCAAGCAGAGCAAAACTATGGTTTTAACTTGACCATTTGGCATTTCGTCCGTTTTTCCGGATCTATGTTCCGTGATAACTCTATAATGAATCTGCTTCAGTGGCCAAATAGTCTAAGGCATCACTATTAGACTAGACTGCCGATGACAAGGAGGTTGGGGTTCGAATCTCAATCGGGTGTACTTAAGGTGGCTTTTCCCTAATGGTTTTCTACTATATATATCCACGCAAATGAGGATATACTTCCTCTAAATTCAAATTTGATCATCCCTAATCCATTAAAGTAATTAGTACATATGCGTATAACCTGAAAAGGTAGTAAAACGCGTTGCTAAAAAGAACTTCTCAAATTCCTGGATCAATTATAACGAAACTTGATAGCGACCTTTTTTTGAACCTATTTACTTGTTTATACTGCATTTTTGCCTTTGTTTACTGTTTCCTAAATTCTAAAAAACTGATAATTGATTAATTGTTGTTTGTGTTAAAACTCTAGTTTGTCACTAACTATTTACAATTCTTGTTTTTTATATTATTCTAAAAAAAATTCTAGTAATTTCATTTTTTAGGAAACTTGTTCAACTACTGGATTTTCCTATTTTTAATTAAAGTTGCTCTTGATCAATTTCTAAGTGACACTTACGTGAATAATTTATGTACTTACATGTGATTAAATTCCTGATATATCAACTTTTAACCTTGAATAATTAATTATTTATTACTTCAATCAATTCATATTCTTAATTGACTGCCTATACTTTTTATGTTTTAACAATCTCCCCTTTTATTAACCCCCCATTTTTCTTTTTCATTTCTTTATGTTAATTGACTCTGAAGGGTAACAACTAATTAACCAATTGTCATTTTATCAAGTACTTTCCTTATTATTCCCTTCTTACTTCTTCTTACTACAATTAAAATGAATTTAACTAATGTTTATTTCCAAAGTTTTCACTGTTTCAATTATTTCTCTATATGAGAAATGAGTGAAACAACGTACAGGAGGTGTGTTATGATTTTTATTTTTATTCAATATTTATAAAACAACTTTGAAACTATAAAACATTGTAGATCTACTTGGCTTGAGATATGAATAGTTTAAGTTTGAATAATATCAAATATGGATATAAGATAGTGAACAAATTTGTCCTGAGCCTGAATATTTCATTACAGAGGACAGCAAACAATGTGAGTACTAACTATGGAAATCGAGTTTTAAAATATGTCAAAACTTTCGAGTTTGTGATGGAATTGTATCGGAGTGGCACGCTAACCCTTTTGTTAATTTCCTCTCGTTAATAAATGATAGTCTATGGACGACGCTGCGGCCGCTCGGAGGTACACATAACGGCCAGCCTCCCAACACTGGCCAGTACAACAGTCACTCATTAGTGCAAAGGATTAGCACCGGACTATTTGACCGTTAACAGACCTGTATTAGCGGACAATAATAATTGTAAAACTTGTACAGCGTCACGTTTTAGCAACAAGGTCTTAACTACCTTAAAAAGTCAAATTTAAATGTATCAAGTGACGCACTAATCTTGAAAATTAACCGGCCCCGTGGTGTAGTGGTCAGTGCAACTGGCTACGAGTCCCGGGTTCGATTTCAGTCTGGTATCTTGGGAATCTTTCCTGAAAGTGGAATTACCCCGATGGTCAAAAGGGTTTGGTTAGTTAGTCTTAAATTGGATTTAAGTGTTTCCACTGGTTCCACACCCTCATAATCACTATCACCATCGTCTCATCTCATCGGGACATGGAAAGAGCCTTTATGCATAGGATGTACGATTAGTACATTCGGGCGTCCCCTGGACAACGGTACATTAGTATTGGATAATCTTTCCACTACTGGTATACAATTTTTGTAGCCCAGCCACGCTATAATGTATGTATGTATATATATCTTCAAAATTAATCCTAAATTTCTGAGAAGCTATAGAGATGCTTCTAATAGTTTAATTTGTATGTCATTTGGCGGAACGTTTCGAAGTAACAAAGCTGGTTTAGGGATGTGTGCTGTTGAACTCATCGATTACAGCGGAAGTGTACTTGAGTCCTTTTTTTACCCATGAGGATAATATGACGGCACATGTACATTGTACAAGCCATTACAAAGCGAGCGAACTAAATAATGAGCGACCGCGTGCAAGGTATGTTATTACTGGTGAATGCACGAATCACTTGTAACATGTAGCCATCCTCATCATAAAGGAAGGAATGATTATATTAATGGAATATTGTAAAATGTCCGTCATTCGCTTTCTAGTAGAGGAGTACAGAAGCATTGTGAGTGGATGTGTGTGTTTGTATTATTTGGTGTCTGTTTGCAAATTTTAAACAAATATTTGAAGAGAGGGTGACATACCTTTATACCAGGCGGTCAGATTGATAGGAAAAATACGTTTAAATTTCAATGGTTTGTGTTTACACGTTAGTAACATTGCCTACAAGGGGAATTTTCCGATATCTAGGACAAATTAGTAAGACAAGGATCATAAAAAAATATTTTGCACACCAAAAATATCGAATGATATTTAAAAATTCACACAAATATTTTTTTTTAATTTAGCACCGAGTCTTATTAACCGTTTGGGTTATACGCTTAAGTAACAATTACGTTAATAGGCTAGGAATTGATAAGGTTGAATTTAGAGGAAGTGAACCCGCATTTACGTGGAGGGAGAATGAAAAACCATTTAGGAAAAACCACTCCCAGTTCACCCGACCAAGACTCGAACCTCGATCTCCCCCGTCCTCGGCAATCTAGCTCAACACGAAACCAGCGCGTTAGATAATTACGCCACCGAGGCGGGCCACACACAAATATAATGTTTGCATCATCTAATCTTACTTAAATAATAATAAATAAAACTGTACCAAGACGCAACGCGTGTTTCGATATGTATTACCAACCTGAGTTAGGTGTTTCCCGTTGGGTTCTAAAGTAGATTTAAAAAAAAGATCGAACCAGTAGTGTTATTAGAAAGGAGTCATTAGAAAGGAGTCATTAAGAGGAATTGAGAGCAGTGACACGATTATAACTCCATGGCATCAACCCCCAAGATTATACCGGCCGAGAATGCCAGGTCTTCACCGTGGTTCGGATTCCACGTTAAACTGTAGGTCCTTCATTTCATCTCACAATCACCCTACCATTACACATTAGCGTAAGTGCGTATAACCCGAAAGGGTAGTAAGACGCGGTGCTAATAATAATAATATACCGGCCGAGCGGCCGCCGTCACTAGCGATGATAGTGCCAATATTTGCGTATAGAAAGTGTCATAAGGTCAGCACAACTACCCCTCCAGCCGTTAGTCTCAGTTTTCTAAGCTGGAGCTGCTACTCCTTTGTTTCAAGTAGCTCCATATTTGCCCTCCAGAGGTTGAATTTGACCCCGTTCCAAGATTCATTGCTTCAAATATTTTTTTTTAAAAAAAGCACCGGGGATTGAAACCGGGAACTAAAAAAACCCAACAGACCACCCAATTTTAGTCACCCCTGTTGTGAAAATCATTCTCTTTTATCTTTACAATACCACATTATATTTTATTTTTGTCTACAACTTGATTCCACTTTTTTTTTCTGATTTTTAAAAATGAAACAGCATTCATACAAAGTAAAAATAAAAACATAACATATTTTCTATCCTTCTTTCACATTCTTTTGAGTAAAAGATGTATTAAAACTAAGACACGGAACGCAAAATTATTATTTCCCCCCAGCCCTTTCCAAACAGTTCGAATAATTACACTGGTATTGTATCTAGTGAGTGTTAGTCCTATTTTCAATCTCACCCACTTCCCTTACCCCCTTACCCTTATCTCCTCTTTCAACTTCTCCAAAATTCAGCATCACAAGAATTCCTCTTTTCTTTTTTTAACATCTCTCTCTTTTTTTTTCACTTTACTCAGTAGTTACAGCAATTGTACATTAAGCAGAAGGATTTGCATATTGCATGAGTTTACTTTTACTGCTAACTTTATTTTTTTGTTCGTCTATTCGTGGTGGTTCGTGGCCCAAATAGTCGGGAGTGCTCGAACACTCAGACTGGGCTTAGCACGGGAAGGTGAGGTATTCTGTGAGGGGGATCATGGAACACCCGATTAGGGATATAACCCCTCCTGAGTCTGCTCGTTTTGTAAATTGCACCACGCCTTAAGTACCCATCCGGATTGTAAGGGTGTTTACACTAATGGAGTAGAAATGACAAGGGTATAATTTAGGTAAGGAATGGGGACAATTTATTTTTTCTGAGTGCTACTAAATTTAGCGTGGGCCGTATTGAAAATTCAAAGAAATCATGTTGATGTACAGCCCAATTTTCGTAGGAAGGCTATTAAAAAAATACTCATATAAGTTATTGCGATCAAACATTTATAACATTTTACTATTTTATTGAGTTTATTTTGTAGTTATTGGTAAATATATATTAAAAGTAGCAGTTACAGATCACATGACCTCATATATGAATATGTTAAAGTAAATCTAGTATATTTTTTAACTGTCTGATAATGCACTTTCTATAAAATTTGGATTACAAATATGTATATACAGATAGACATGTATGTGTACATGTACATATGTATAAATAATATATATATGTATGTATACGTGTATATATTTTTATGACTTGAAGGGGAAAAAAAATCTGTGAGCTTAAGAAAGAGGCAGAGGGCAGGGCGCATTGGCAGCCTATGTTCACTGAGAAAAGGACTGGACCTGTCATAAGTCAGAACACTTAGTAATAATAGTAATAATATATAGATGTAGTTACTTATTTCAAGGTTTGTTTTTAGCAAATGATATATTTTAAGGTATCAACGTCCACAAAATATCGTTTTGATATACGGAGTTTCACTATCCTTGATTTACATAAAGTGCTACCGCGTTTGCGTGTTGGTGGAGTAGTTAATTATTTAATAATAACCTCCTCAGTACACATAGCAGAGATTAGAAACCCAACCGTTACGTCACCAACAAACTATACCAGATGATACTGACGCCTTTGTTAATGCGTCCACGAGTGTGGACAAGTGTATTTGTTTGGAACGGTTAAGGCTGCGCTTACCAATTTTGAATTATTGTACAAGTATTTTATTTTTTGTAAGAAAACTATTGAGCTTTTTGACCTTACTAATTCATAGCTCTAAGAAATATATTTTCTGGGGGCTTCCACAATACTTTCATTGTTTCATAAACGTACTACACAAGATTATTGAAGTTTTTGGACTTTGCTAGTAAATCTTCAGTAATCAATACAACCATTATAATATAGTGATCTGCTTCGGTGGCCACATGGTCTAAGGTGTAACTCTCATGTTATACTGGACTGCCAATGACAGGAAGATCGAACTTCAAATCCCGGTCGGGTGTAGTGAGTGTGGTTTTTCCGAAATGGTTTTCCACTCTCCCTCTACGCAAATACGGGTACGTTTCCTTTAATTTCAAACTCACTTATCCCTAATTCATTATAGTAATTAGAATATATGCGTACAGCCTGAATATTTAGTAAGATTCGGTGCTTAAAAAAATGTGGTAAAAGGTTCCAAACAAAATTTGTTTTAGAATTATGAATTGTTTGTTTCAAAGTACCAGCAAATTTCCAAGAAAATATAAATATAATGTTAACGTTAAAAATTAAATCAAAAGTGGTAAGCGAGGCCTTAAACGTAAACCAGGTGTCGTCAACTTTTTTTTGGGGGGGGGGAGCTCCGATCGACTTTTACATTTATCAAAGGTCCCAACCATAACGGATTACACTATGGCCCTGTCTTATAAGCTCCACCATAGTGGAATAATGCGGGGTAAGCTTGCCTTTTCGTGACTATATAGTTTTTTTACTCGATCGACTGAAAATTGCTGCAAGATAAATCTTTTGCCGACCCCTGCCTTAGACGATACAGATCATATTTGTGGTCAAAAGCCTCACCCCCCGACTTAAATCCCGAAAACGCGTAGAGGGGCAAGAACGCGGATAGCTGAAGCCATCTCTATAAACCTTGTGTTTACCTTGATTTGTTTCACTATGGAATCGCTTTTAAGTTTGGCTTTGATTCTTATGTCCTAAATAATAATAATAATTATAATATTTTAGCACCGCGTCTTACTATCCGTTTGGTTTATACGCTTTAAGTACTAATTACTCTAATGGATTAGGAATTGGGAAGGTTGAATTAGAAGAAGTTAACCCGCATTTGCGTGGAGGGAGAGTGGAAAACCATTTAGGAAAAACCGCCCCCATTTCACCCGACCGAGATTCGAATCTCGATCTCCCCGTCCTCAGCAGTCGAGCTCAACACGACAAGCGCGTTAGCCAACTACGCCACCGAGGCGGGTCCTTATGTCCTAAAAAACTGGTAAATCATGCATGCAGATATGCCCTTTAAAATATTAAATGCCCTAATTTTTTTTATCACCGCGTCTTATTACCAGTTCGGGTTATATAAGTTTATGTATTAATTACGCTAATAGTTTTAGGAGTTATTAAGTTCATGTTTAGAGGAAATGTACCCGGATTTTCATGGAAGGAGAGTGGAAAACCACTTTGGAAAAACCACCCTCAGCACACCTGACCTAGATTCGAACCTCGGTCTCACCCTCATTGGCAGTCTAGTATATTGTGAGAGTAGCGCGTTAGACCAAGCGGCCACCGAAGTTGGTCATATTGTTTTAAATTATACTTTGAAGATGTAACCATGGTTTTTTCAAAGAAAACCCATATTGACTAGGTTACATGAAAATATATATACATACTTTAAATATCATATGATTCGCTCAAAAAAATATATATATAAAGGTTATTTACTTAGACATTGCAAAACCATATACAACTATTATTTTGTAAAAATGCTAAGATTTAAAAAAGTTAAAAAAATATATTTGTGATCATAGAATATCAATACATGCTTAAATCTGGTCCAGCAGTAAAAATTAAGTTTTGGATAAAAATATGGCTAATCTTAAACAACCTAGTCCTACTTACAAAAATAGATATAAGGAGATATGTACACTGCGTTTACCTTGAATTGTAGCATGCTTACCTTTTATTATTCCACTATGGATTTGCTAATAAGATATGGCCATAGTGTAGTCCGTCAAGGAAAAACTACCGTCAATCAGGGTAAAAGGAGTGTATACTCCGTTTACTACTAAAGCTTACGTGCTTACCTTAAAGGGTACTCTATGGCCCTAACATATAGGCTGCACCATAGTGTAAGCAACCAAGGTATGCTTGCTACCGTTTAAGGTGAACTAAAGGGTATCTACAGTAGCCCCATGGCTTCTTTGGTGCTGACTTACAGCATTGAAAAGGTGCCAGACCAAATTATGTATCCCTAAGCCGAACCATATGATCTTCAAAAACGTGTGTTTAGCAGCTGTCACTTATGACGGTCAAAATTTAAGTATATACCTAAGTGTTGACTGTCAGAAGTCAGCTGTGAGCTGTCAGTCAGCACCAAAGAGGCAATGGGGCTATTGTAAGGTAGGCGAGGTGGTAAGTAACAGCCAACAGAACGTTCTTTAGTGCAAACGTTGGCTGATAATTGCTAGTATCAACCTATTTGGCATTAATTATTATTTCCTTAGCTATAATTTACTACGTTATCATCAATAAAAAGTTTTATCAAACGATTATAATACTACTTCTCTAAGGATTACTACATAATTGACATTTTCACAACTTATTAAAAGAACAAATTATATTAATACAACTATTTTGTTTTGGGTTTTGCAGTCGTGGAAACAAGATAAATATTATTTTTAATAATAATATTATTACTGTGTGTTCTGTCATACGACAGGTCCATTCCTTTTGTCAGTGAACTTAGACCACCAACGCACCTTGTCCTCTACCTCCTTCTTCAGCTCCCATAGTGTTCATCTTTCCTTCAGCTCATCCATTATTTGAATCCTCCTTCTTCCTAAGCTCCTCTTTCCTCAAATTTCCCTTCTATGACGTAGTGCTGAAGACAGTTCCTCTTAAGTATATATCCGATCTAGTTTACTTGCTTACCGAACAACTACATCCAAAAATTGTTCTCTTCTCGCCCACTCTTCTTAACACTTAATTTATTTTTTCACCCTGTCTTTCCAACTGATCTTCTCAAATATTCTCCAACAGCAACTTTCGAAACTATCAAAGTGAAATAATAAATGAACACAACTAAGGATGGTTTGTATGACGTCATAACCCACCTTTGTTTCGGATAGTTCGTCAACTTAATTTTATGAAGAGAACGGAGCATTTTACAAGATCTAATTTGAAATATTTTTTCAAGTTAACCACATATGCCGTTTCCCCTAAAAAGAACATCCGAACAGCTATTTCCATAAATCCGTGTTTCAATAACGTAAAAACCGTATTAAAAAAAAACAAAAAAGTTGTTGCGAAAGTTTTTACTGCCAAAGGTATATAAATAAACTCAAAATAAGGCCTTGAAGCTCATGTGGTTTGGCTAATGGATACTTTTAGTAGTAACTTACCACCTTTTCTACCGTAGATATCATATAATTGTATGCAGACAGCCTACTACTATATTATGTTGAATAATAATTCAAAATTAAATATATAAGAATATGATTCGAACACAACGGTCCTAGTGGCAAAGCCAATCAACCCACAGTCATGAACTCAATAGCAGACATTCAACATATATATATAAAAGAGATAAAAGTGGTCACAAAGGCATCGTACCGTGGTGGCTCAACGTAACATCCTTCTAATAGTTCATTGATAATTGAAATTCCATTCATTCTCGTTCATACAATGTTTCCTTTCAATATAATTAATATTCCGTGGAGTCAAAGGTTTGAAATGTCACTCAAAGATACAATGAGCTTAAATTATAATTAGTTTTAGTTTTAAGGGTTTACGCTATAATTCTATAAAAACTAATCAATTAAAATAAATTGATGAAAAGTTCAATAACCTTAGTATCCTTTTTTTTCAGATGCTTATATGATTGTTTGCTTATAGTAAAAATGCCAAAATAATGTATTCACATACATAAAAAACTAATGTTTATTATTACTGAATCCAAATTTCTTTTATTTATATGCTGCAAAATATATATTAAATAAAAATTTAACTTATTATAAACAAAAGTTAACATGGAAAACATTTATATAATACATTTTTCAAGCAAGTATAAGAATTTATCTATTTGTTTAAATTGGATCAATTAATTAATTGATTAAATTATGATGTAAATTAATAGTACATTAAATATTTGTAATCAGTAATATTGCTAAATATTATCTCATCTAAACCAAATCATTGGAAACTAATTGGTTTACGAAAGTCCATTTAGATTGAATTCTGTTAAGCGTGAATTTTCATCGCTTCCCGCAGCTACAAAGGAGCGCTGCCTATCGTGGATTGAAGTAGAAAATCAACTGAATCAGTCACAGTATTTTACGTTTCTGCTGTCAGAAAGGTTCTGATTGGTTGATGACATATTTGTAATCAATCAAATCTCTGCATCAACTCACGCGCACGGAAGTAAGTTTCAATGTTTCCAAAGTTTCGGTGGGCATTTATTATGCTCTGTAAACGCGTGGAGTGTTTCCATAATTAAGTTATTACTGAGGTAGGTGAAAGTATACTATTACCGTATCTAATAAAAGCCATAATAGCGACTATTAACAAAACCAGTAGCTGCCATTAACATTTGCGCTTAATTTATTCGTAACGCAGGCCGTAGTTTTAAGTTATAATTAAGTGCCTATGTATGCGCGGTAAATATATTTTAGCAAATTGACAAGTCATTTTCTTGTCCTTAACACAAAATTAAATGAAATATCTTTGTTAGAAAAAATGTCTTATAAGGGCCTATGTGGTTTAAATTAAATGCATGATACATGTTATATATTATACAGTATATATTATATATAACATAAGTGGTTTAAATTAAATGAATAATACATATATTATAATATACAAACATACTATATAACCTATATTATTCATAAGATATAATAAATTATGTATAATATGGTATTTATCAATATATGTTTATTATGGTATATAATAATAATATATATATCAACCAAAATATAATTCCATTCAGAAAATTGTTTGTGTATTGATTAATTTAAAAAATTGAAACAAGCATGCCTAGTTTAAGAATTATACATATTATATATATTATATATATTTAGTATAACATATATTATATATATTTAGTATAACATATATTATATATCTAATATATATAGTTCTAAAACTGGTTCATCTTGTTTCAAAAAAAGTAATTTATTCATAAACAAACAATTTTCTGAACTGAATTATATATTGTTAAATAACATTTAACCATTCAGAAAATAATGACGGCGTGCATTCATGTTGTATATTTCGTAGAAGATACTTCCCTAGTCATTCTGTGACAGCTGCCATCATTATTTCGTTGCAAGTTAATATTCTTATTTTAGCACGAGAAAATTACTCGTGTGTATGGAGTATTTAAATACAGTCACTAAACGTTAAATAATCAATTTCCTTCTACAAACAGAAAACAGTTGAAAAACAATACCAAAAGACTACTCGTTGATAAACTACTGCTAGTGCATATTAGCCAAATAAACGGGTCAGTACCCAGTGGCCATAACATATATTATATATATAATATATATATAGTATATGTATTATATATAGTTCTAAAACTAGTTCAGCTTGTTTCAAAAAAAGTAATTTATTCATAAACAAACAATTTTCTGAACGGAATTATATTTTGTTAAATAACATTTAACCATTCAGAAAATAATGATGGCGTGCATTCATGTTGTATATTTCGAAGAAGATACTTACCTAGTCATTTTGTGACAGCTGCCATCATTATTTCGTTGCAAGTTAATATTCTTATTTTAGCACGAGAAAATTACTCGTGTGTATGGAGTTTTTAAATAGTCACTAAACGTTAAATAATCAATTTCCTTCTAAAAACAGAAAACAGTTGATAAACAATACCAAAAGACTACTCGTTGATAAAATACTGCTAGTGCATATTAGCCAAATAATCGGGTCAGTACCCAGTGGCCAGAAATTTGGGAGGGTAGGGGGAAGGCTAGGGGCTCGTGTAGGGGGGTGGGGGAGTCAAACAATGAATGAAGAACATTATTTCTGTATTATTTCCACCTTGGTTGGGAATCTCTGGGAATACTTTGAATATGTTTTAGGTATATAACTTTTGAATATCCTTTCTTAAAAGCGCCTTTAACTTAAAATTTAGCCTATGCATTAGATACATTTTCGATGCTCTACATCCATTAATATAGACAACCCTATTAGGCCCTGAACGACTTACAAACTTATTAAACGTTCCACGAACATCCATCGTTTCTCCACTCTACTTTTGATGTTTTAAGTTTGTACATAATTATCTTAATTTCTTAAATTAATTCTTCCTCCAATACTCTTCCACTACTACTTAAAGAATATAGAATGAATTAAATGTACTCATTTATATTAAACTATTTAATTTTCTTATAAAATTACCGATTATAACTAATCAAGGTTATTATGATCACAATCAATTATTTTTTGAAAATATTTGCAAGTCTTAAACCCACTTCGGTGGCCGCATAGTCTAAGACTCTAATCTCGCAATAAAATAAACTGCCAAAAACGGGGAGATCGTGGTTCGATCCCATCCATGTGTACTGAAGGTGGTTTTCCTAAATGGTTTTCCACTCTGCCTCCACAAAAATGCCGGTTCACTTCCTCTAAATACAACCTTTCTAATCTGACACATTAGAATAATTAATACATAAGCGTATAACCCTAATGGGTAGTAAGACGTGGTGCTAAAATAAAAATAAAATAAAAAGAACACTCAAAAAAGGTATTTTAATTATGATATAGTTATGCTTAAGACTATATTTTAATTATGATATAGTTATGCTTAAGATTATATTTTAATTATGATATAGTTATGCTTAAGATTATATTTTAATTATGATATGGTTATGCTTAAGATTATATTATTTTAATTCTTTACCAACACTATTTTCATATGGGAGCACCACTTTAACGAGTAAATCATGACATTTGTAATTATAATTTGCTATCGGTAAATCAATCAAATAAATTCCATTCGTTGAAAAATTACAGACAAGGTTCACAAGATGTAAATAGTCAAATTATTTTATTTTATTCATGAATAATACTAGCACATGAATATTTCCATACAAAAAGTAATTTCCTTCTAATATTAATTCAGTAAAATTTATCTACGAGAACAATTAAAACATAGTATGGTCAGTGCTGTGATCTATCGAGGACAGATCATATCTTTGATTGATGTCACCTTGCATCGGACGAACGGATTTTTTTTTTTAAATCTGGGATAATTATTTTAATGGTCCACCATTTAAAAAATAATATTCGAATAAGTTTGCGTTAGCAGGTAAAAAAAAACAATGATATATTCTTTTTGTCTCAGTTCCAACAGTACCTTCCTGGGCTGTTACTGTTCCTGAGATTGATCAGAGAGGTCAGGCTTCAAACCCGACCGGGGGAACGGGACAGGACCAATCAGGGAGGGCGTGGAAGGACGATTGTGGCAATCACTCATGCGTATCTCGTGTACAGCAGTAAATCTTGCTTAGTTGCAATACACGCGAATAAAGTACTAGTTATTGGTTACATGGCGGTCTAGGGGTAAGGTGTCGGACTTTTGTACTTAGACCCGCCTCGGTGGCGTAGTTGGCTAACGCGCTATTCGTGTTGAGCTCGACTGCTGAGGACAGGGAGATCGAGGTTCAAATCTCGGTCGGGTGAACTGAGGTTTTTTTCCTAAATGGTTTTACACTCTCCCTCCACGCAAATGCGGGTTCACTTACTCTAATTCAACCTTCCAAATTCCTAATCCATTAGCGTAATTAGTACTTAAAGCGTATAACCCGAACGGGTAGTAAGACGCAGTGCTAATATTATTATTATTTTGTGCTTGGGGTCTAGGGTTTAATCATCGGTCCCGGCACAGATTTATCTGATTACCAAACCCCTCCTTCACCTCTGACAATACGTGTATTAATCACAACTTGTGAATGTGTGGAATGCCAGACCTCCACCATGGTTCGGATTCCACGTTAAACTGCAAGTCCTCCATTTCATCTCACAATCACCTTGCCGTTACACATTAGCGTAAGTGTGTATAACCCGAACGGGTAGTAAGACGTGGTGTTAATAATAATAATAATAATAATAATAAAGTACTAGTTTATTTGTACCGTTTTATAGACCACATTATTTAAAAATTCTGTCAGCATTGAAAACATAATAATAACATTGCTTGGAAATGGAAGGATATTATTAATATTAATTTCAGAGAGCTTTTTACAGTAATTGATTAAATAAAAATCTATTTTTTTAAATTCCCAAATATGTTTTTACATCGAAATTAGTCGTCTACGTATTTGGTTGACAATGTAGTAAACCTACTAAGCTAAGGATAAGCGCATAACTACAAATATAAATACATATTGCGCCTCTGGACTACATCATTTGTAGTGGAAAGATTATCAGGTACTATTGTTCCATTGCCCAGAGGATGCTAGAATGTACTAATCGTACATCCTTTCCGTGGATACTCTTTCCATGTCCCGTTGAGATGGGATGATGGTGATAGTGAGTTTGAGGGTGTGGAACCAGTGGAAACACAATCTAACTTGGGCCTAACTAACCAAATCCGTTTGGATAACTCCATTTTCAGGAAAAATACTCAAGTTACCAGCCGTGGCTCTTAGGATTGTAGCCAGGTGCATTGATCACTATACTACGAAGCCGGTCATAATTACATATGTGAAAGCTTAATTTTAGATTAAAACATTTCATTTATTAACTCAGTTGATAAAAAAAATTGCGTAGCTTTGTACAAAAATTTAAATTTTTTACTTCTTAGTCATCTTCTCGTTTAGTCAAATTACCTATGAATCTTTAGTAATGAAAATATCAACATTCAACCACACATTTATTAACTAAATGTTTTGTTTGTCTCAATTTACTATATGTTTTATGAAATAGATTCCACTAACTCAGTTGTACTGCTAGTCTTAACTATATAATTTATTTAATAACCTTACATTTTACTATTCAATTACTATTACAAGCTATTCATACATTGTTTTAATCTATTGGCTGATTTAATATTTTAACATCTCATTTAACATCTCTTTTCATCTCATCTATTTATTATCATAATTCAGTTCTATGAAAGTTGCAATGATGCGTTACATCAAATAGTCAAAAATACATATAATGATAAATACCATTTATATTAATTATAACAATAACTTTAAATTTATACTATTCCTTACTAAAATAATGAGCATAGCAAAAAATAATCCACAAAGGTAATAGTGCTACATTTCGGGGCAAACAGAGTGTACATAACAATATCAACTAACAGTAACTTAAACATGAATATGCCATTTGGCTGTTGATATTTGTGTTGGTGAAGCTTAGTAACTATATGAGCCGTCATTTATAAAAGCCAAGTTGATCAACGTTGACAAATTTCTGTTCAAAATTTTCGAAGCTTAACGCTCCCCGTTAGCTAAGGGAAAGTTTCTGCCTGTCGAACGTGTCAAAATATAGGTTCAGGAAGGTTTTATAGGGGTCAGATAAGGCAAAAAAACGAAAAAAATGGGGTGTGGCTGTGTCATGGACACGGCCGTGTGTTTTACGTGAATACGTTTATGTAACCAATTATATTTTTTTAAATAAAATATTTTTATTTATGTATTTAGGATAAAAGCAAGGAAACAAATAATTATTGTGTTACAATATAACTTTATTAATTATAGGTCTGTGATACGAAAAGTACGACACAAATGGCATACAAGATACATCGAGATTTCTGGTATTCTAACACCTTATTATACTCACTGTCACTACTTTAAACTAATGTTTTATATACAATCGATAGATTTTGACGACAGCTGACGATTAAAACTTAAACGAACATCGTAGCTTCTCCGAGTCAAAAGTTATACTAATTGCAAATCTCGATACGCAGCAAAATAACCTCAAAATGGCGGCGCTTCCCCCTCCACCGCGCGCGATGCGTCACTGTTCTCGCGTATCGTAATGCATTCTTTGATCCTTTAGCTATCCAGTGGTATAATTTAATTTTGGATGTAGAGGATAGATTCGAAACTACAACGCCAAACTGTAACCCCCGAATTTGTTATCATTAGGTTTTTTGGATTGCCCCCGTATGGTAGCAAATTTAAAGACGTATTCACGTCGAAACAAACAAAAAAACGAAGAGACTACAAAATGATCGTTCCTTCTTTCGTTCTTCCATGACAGTGCCTTGTCGGTGAAGGGTTATGGGAGCATAGAGAGGGTAAGGCTGGCGCGGAGAATCGTCCAGGGAGCCATGTTTTCCAATCCTTGGGACGTCTTGCCCTTTCTACGTTGTACCGCCAGCAATGACTCGTCCACACGGCGAGATAATGTACACAAGCGAACCACAGTACCGTCCCATTCCCCCCTGGTTGGGGAGTATAGGGCCAGGATCACTCTCTCGAGCCCCAGGTGGTGTCTTGGCTCTGAAAAAAATAATTGATTTATTTTGTTGAGACATAAAAAGTTTAGTAGTGACACGCATTATTATGTTTATGATAACGACATTAGAGCGGAAATTAGGAAAATAATACAGTTGGGTAATGCATGGTATTACTCGGTCAGTGAATTGTTGACAACTCCTCTGCTTTCAAGGAATGTAAAACTCAGAATATACTAAACAATAATTGTACCTGTTATCTATGGGTGTGAAACGTGGTATCTTACTTTACATGACAAAAACAAGATGTGTAGGAATATATTTGGTCCTAAAAGGGATTAGGCTACTGGGGAGTGGAGGAGGTTATACGATGATGAGTTACATACCCTGTACTCATCACAATACATTGTTAGGATAATCAAGTCTCGTAGATTACGGTGGGCTGGACGTGCAGTGCGAATGGAAGAATCTAGAACCTTGCTCAGAGTATTGATTGATAAACCCAATGGGAAAAGGTTTTGGGATGATCTAGACACAGGTGGGAGGATAACAACAGAATGAACCTTAAAGAGAGAGAGGGTGTAACGAGGTGGACTGGATATAACTAGCTTAAGATGGGGCTAAGGTGTAATGACGTAGGGAACGGATTCTTAAGCAAAAAAAAAAAAATGTTTAAAATAGGCAGGCAAATAATCATTAAAAATATGGAATCTAGGCATCAGACTAGGTTCTTAATTAAATATAAGAATATAATAGGTAATGTAAAATTGATTTTTACTAGCTACTATTTTATCACTTACAGCCAATTCACATGGTTGTTTTTTTTAACACCACATCTCATTACTTGTATGGGTTATACACATAATATGTACTAATTATGCTATAATGTTGGGGGCTAGGATAATAGAATGTATACGAAAAATATCCGCACTTTCGTGGAGGGAGAGTGAAAAATCATTCAGTATAGAACACCTTAAGTTCACCAGACCGATATTTGAATTTCAATCTCCCCTTAATCGGTAGTCAAGTCTACTACGAGAGTGACGCCTCAGCCCATTTGACCACTAAAGCAGGTTACATGTTTATTAATCACTAGATATTTATATAAATTTTTAGTTGTGATACGGGTTATATTTTCAGATAAAATGTTTCTTATAACTTGAAAAGCTTAGTTCTACTTCACGCAATGTCAAGGGACAAAATTTAAAATTTGCCGTTTCCGAAGAAGTTGGAATTTTCTCCTGCAATTACATATTTCCTCCCAAAATGTCTGGCACTGCTCACAATGTCCTCTACACTATTTACGCTCATTGAAAGCAATTTATCTAGGGTCAGTTTTCAAACCTACTCCAAACAAGTATGCCACAACTTACCATTTCTAATAAACTAAACTCTCATTTTCAACAAAAAGGTTATACCGTACAAAAAAGACAGATTAAAACCGAAATAGGCACGTTTAGGTGCGTATTCATAAAATAGGCAAAAACCAACTGAAAGGCAACTAACTATAGGCACTATAAGATTAATATATTGTACTAGCTATAACATGAAGGTGAGCTGGTGGTCAAGGGGTAAGGTGTCAGACTTCTATGCTGGCGTCCGGGGTTCGATCCTCGGTCCCGGCAAAGATTTATCTGATTACCAAACCCTTCATTCACCTCTGACAAGACACCTTGTGAATGTGAGGAATGCCAGGTCTCNCTCCACCGTGGTTCGGATCCCACGTTAAACTGTAGGTCCTCCATTTCATCTCACAATCACTCTACCATTACACATTAGCGTAAGTGCGTACAACCCGAACGGGTAGTAAGACGCGGTGCTAATAATAATAATAATAATAATAATAATAATAATAATAATAATAATATAACATGAAATACATATATTTCTTAACTGCCTTCATTTTACGATCAAGGAAAATAAAAGGTCAATAGGAAAAATCCTGTCCTTATATGAGGTGGACTGGATAGAACTAGCTCTATATAGGGGTAGGTAGCGTACTTTATTAGTACGTCAATGAACTTTCGAGTTCCCAAAGCCATAGCGTAAGTACTGACCCCAGAGTTTTGATATTGTATTGTGGTGGGTGTTTGTTTAATTTTTTTATTTTAGATCCACTTCCCATAATTAGGGTTATCAGAGCCAGGGACTGTAACTAGGTTGTTGGGGCATATACATATAAGAATAAGCAGGTTCCCTCTCCCCAAAAAGGCGTATGAAGGGTTCAGTGGAAAATGTAAACTACAGCCATTTTCCAGGACAACTTTTATAACTCGAAAACCCATGAAGACCCCAACAAAAACATTTTTTAAGTTAATATGAATTTGATAGATTTATTTTAACCTTAATCTAAAGTGTATTAGAAAGGTATCATGATTGTATAACAGATGGACTCTCCCCATATTTCCCCTGTATCCCTCATAAATAAGAATATATTTGCTGAATTTGGTCTACGCAGTAGTTCAGAGAATTGTATCATGCTATGATTTTATACTGAGGTATTAGTGACAATTTTTTTTCTTGAAATTATCTGATAGTCATTATAAAATTACTACTGGAAGCCGAGGAAGGCAGTTGCTATCAAAATGTTATTAAACACCCTTTATGTTCATGTTTTTTTTAATATTCGTGTTGGGCACCAGATATTAAAATTGTGTAGTAGTTTACGCACAGTTAGTGACAAACGTTTAGAACAATTGTGAAATACTCGTCGCTCAATATGATAATGTGTAGTGTTTCCAAATTTTACTTAATTTAAATTATTAACTAATATTAATGTATTACTTTTTACATGCTTGGAAGGAGTTATTTATTAAATTGTAATAAGATAAAAAAAATTGTTAAACCAACTATTACTATACTAATGCAGATTAGGTCCCATTTAGCATTCACTCATTCATTGAAAAATTAATAATTTAACTTTTTATTTGATTTAGCACCGCGTCTTACTATCCGTTCGGGTTGTACGCTACTAATTACGCTAATGGATTAGGAATTGGAAAGGTTGAGTTTAGAGGAGGTGAACCCGCATTTACATGGAGAGAGTGTGGAACAACATTTAGGAAAAAACCACCCCAGTTCACCCGACCGAGATTCGAACCTCGATACCACCGTCCTCGGCAGTCGAGCTCAACACGAAACTAGCGCGTTAGCTAACTACGCCACCGAGGCGGGTAATAATTTAACTCTTTAGCCGTATTTCCATTTTCCTCACTAAAATATTCCATATCAATAATTTTTCAAATGTTATCAGTTAGGTTATTTTGAAAGTAGGCCTTACCGAGTTTTTCTCCTACCTCAGTTCATAAGGGTGGGTAGCGTTTCGAGATAGAGGGGATGAAAAAGTCGTGAGCGATCGATTCAAAGTCGTAAGAGATTTGATTTTTTCCTTGCTCGTTGCACGAATGTGGCGCACAATAAGAATGTTTACTTAATAATAACTCCTGAATATTTGAGTGCAACGAGGTGGGAGGGCACCGCCTTCACCGGCTCCTGTCACTGATTTACAAATGGCTGTCCCTAGAGAGGTAACGGAAAAGGTGCTAACTTTATTGTATACTCACCACAAAGAGCTTTAACACTAGTGTATCTATATCTGTATTTATTATTTATTAAAGCAGTGTGTCGCTATTATTGTGTTAAACAAGACTTTAAGGGTGGGGTGGAAGGGGACGTGAGATAAGGCCAGTGTTTTTACAGTTTTTATGTCAAAACATTTTCTTGACCAAAATAAATAAAATATTGCTCCAATGCAAACATATAGTTTAATTTTATTCACACGACAATACCATTTCCTGAATATCTGTCATGAGCATGATGGTATTATCTAACAAACTTTTTTAAGTTAAGATAAAAATTTGTCAATAAATTCCAGAACAATCTTGCCAAATATTCAAGAAATGTTGACGTCACCATGTGAAGAAAATTAAACACTATATTTATACTGAAGAAATATTTGATTTATTTTGACCAAAATAATTGTTTTCATATAAAAAGTACTGCAACTATACTCCCCCCAGATCTTGTACATTACACTCCCACCTTTAAAATTTTTATTCACTATTTAATTTAGATAAAATTTAATTTGAACATTGAAATAAAACTCAGAACTCTTGGCTTTGAGCATCAAAGTTCTACCAATAAGCCATTCAGAACTTCTCCTATGAACAACCACCAAGTATCAACTTTTTTTTTATACATATGAATCATGTCTATAAATCTTGAATTAAATCAACGAATCATATTTATCTTGTTACCTGAATGGTTCTGATTCCTACTGAGGTGGTAGGGCGTGAGGGGAGAGTTCCTATGTTTCCCCTATAAGTACTGTTGTGATGAATAGCGTAAGGTCACATCGAAAATGTCATTGGCGAGATTAACTGTTGCCAAAACCCACAGGAGCTAAGCCGATTTTGAACACGATTAGTACATAATCTGTTGTCACTAGAAATTTTGGTTTTACCATTATTATGAGGTGTCAGCTGTAAATGGGCTTCAACGTGTTATAATTACGTTTTAAAGGTGAAACCAAATGCCTTTCACTAAAACACTAAATATGAGTCTATATCAATTTTCGTAAAACTTGTATTAATTACAAGTCTGTACAATGTACTACCTATTTATCAGAAGGCAGTCTTCCCTTCACAATAAAATACTAATTATACTATATTCTGTCCCTAGCACTGTTGCCATTATTCCAGTCCTTGAACATTCAAACATCAAAAAGAAAATGTTTTAAGTTTATACATTTCATTCAGTAGACCTACTAATGTTACTATTGGGTTAAGAATGAATAAGGTTAAATTTATAGGAAGTGTACCCTAATTTTGTGGAGGGAGATTGAAAAAACCACCCTCAATACACCTGACTGGAATTCGAAACCTGATCTCTCCATAATAGGTAGTCCAGTATATTGCAGGAGTGACATCTGAGACTATGCGTTCATCGAAACCGGTTAAATCTTCATATCACGTCACAATTTTTTTGGACATACTGTGTTATCAAAAAATAAATAAAAAAGAGGTTGGATTGAAATAACGTGAGCAAGTATTTGTGTGGAGGGAGAATGGAAAACCATTTAGGGAAAACCACCCTCAGTACACTCGGCAGGGGTTTAAAATCCTGTTCTCTCAGTCACTGGTCAACCAAACTAGACGAGACTGACGCCTTTGTCCACGTGCCCACCGGTGTTGGTAGTGTTATCACCTAACCTAGACTCGTCGCGCATTTGAATTTAGTTGACCACTTGACTTATTAATTCTCGACAGGGGGGGATTAGCAAGGAGACTTGACAACAGTCAAGAGAAAAAGTTAGAAGATGATGAGAAGGGGTAGGGGTGGCGGGGATGATTACCCGTTCAACAACTAGTGAGCTATTGTTCCTTGAAATATTGGTCGAATTTCATAATTTTTTCTAAACTATTAATTAAGAAAATATATTTTATCGCTTGACATATTATTTTTTAATTCAAAATGCTTTGGAACAAAAAAATAAAATGAATTCTCACATACCTTCCCGTTCTTTAATCTATAAATGAAGATATTTACTTAAGAGTAATAAAATAGGTCAAACCAAATATACATTGTTGCAGAAACATAATGGAAAAAAGAGATCACAACCAACCAAAGAGCATAATAATGTTTTTTTTTATTTATTCTAGGTATTTAATTTCCTTTTCTGAACCAACTGATTTTATCAGCACACGACTTGTAAACTAACTTAAATCTAGAACAAACACAACATCCAACCTCCCGGTTGTTAATCCATCACCATGAAAAGGGAAAACCCACATATCACCAATTGTACATTTTTCGACTATGCCGGGAACTGAACCTCGTACTCTTATTTCAGTAGACGGACAGGCTACCGACTTAGCTAAGGTGTCGGACCACATAGCAATCAGTTTTAAATTTCCCAAACCTCCATTTAAAAATATATATTTGTTTATAGCTCCAAAAACTATTGGTATTAGAGATATGTATTTCAAATAAAGGTGCTTATTTTAAATAGTTCAACAACTTTACAATGGTAAACTATTTCGTATCTCAAAGGATCGCAAATATATGATCAAAATTGGAGATATTTGCTCTTTTTTTTAAAAGTACCCTTTAAGTTATTTTTCTGAAAAAATGAAATCTGCCTTTTTATTTGTAATGTATAAGATGTATAAATACGAAATATTGTTGGATGGATTTTGAGCAAGAAATATTTTTTTTTGCCCTTAAGTAAATTACCCTTAATTTTTAGAGTCGGATGGATGATTCCAAAATTACCTCTGGAGAACCTTATGAAAACCTCAATTACCGAGTTTCAGGCTGATCCATAAAATAGTTTTGTCCCTAGTCCCAGTAAAAAACAAACAGATTTGAAATATATATATAATTCAGGGGATCATGAAACGTTGAAATTCATCAAAATCTCGAATCCTATTTTTTTTTAACTATCACAAAACTTAACACTACAGTTAACCAAAGAGCATAACTGTTCACAGTGCTATGTAAGCAGGTGTTAATTTTAATTGTTTTGTTGCCACTAGTTAAGCACTAGTTTTGTTCCCAAATTTTATTATGAAATAGATACCACATCACCCACTATTCGATACCTTTTCCTTGTTTTGGTAAAAAAAAAGGGTTTTTTAGTTTCCTATGCGAAATTGCAATTTTATATCTCATCAAGGAGATATTAAATTCGTAGCAATCAAGAGCATGCCCCCATTTTGTAGTTTCCAATTTAAAAACTATTCTGATTATCTGGAGTGTATTAGTAATTTAAATTTTCAACTCCCCATTTTCTAACCTTAATTTTAAATATATACTTGCTTATTAATAGAAAACTGTTGGTTTTGTAAAAATATATTTCAATTAAAACTGTTTAGTTTTTAATAGTACTACAATTTTGTAATGATAAATTATTTCGTATATCAAATAGTTGCGGATATATTATCAAAATTGGAAATTTACGGTCATGTTAAGTACCCTCAAAGTCATTTTCATGGGGAAATGGGAGTTTCCATTTTGTTTGTAGTGTTAAATAGGGCCTAGATACAATATTTAATCAGAATCGTTAGAGCCAAACTATGGGTACTCGTAATCTATTGTTTCTCTTTTCTCCCATAAGTAAACTACCCTAAATTTCAGGTTTTGATAGATGATTTCGAAAACCCCTCCGAGTATCCTTATTAAAACCCTAGATACTTAGTTTTAGCCCGATCGGTTAGACTGTTTTAGAACCAATAACAGACAGAGAGCATTTCAAAATCATACTTTCTCTGGTTTAGGAGATCATTAGACGTTGACATCCATCTAAATTTCTAGTGACCCACTTCGGTGGCCGCATGGTCTAAAGCGCTACTCTCACAGTATTCTAGATTGCCGATGACGGGAAGCTCAAAGTTAGAATATCGTTCGGGCGTATTGAGTTTTTTCCAAAATGGTTTTACACTGTGTCGACGCAAATGCTGACACACTTGTAAATATCATCATTATCATAATGAACAGCTTCGGCCACTGGCTGGGTTTGTTTGGAACCTAAGCCTCTCCACCATCTCCTTTCCTCCGACCAACTCTCTTATCTTAGCCCAGTCCTCTCCCCTCTCCACCACCTCCTTTCCTCCCACCACCTCTCTTGGCCCAGTCTTCTCCCCTCTCAACCATCTCCTTTCCTCCTACCACCTCTCTTATCTTGGCCCAGTCCTCTCCCCTCTCCACCACCTCCTTTCCTCCCACCACCTCTCTTATCTTAGCCCAGTCCTCTCCACCATCTCCTT
>CABFOW010005469.1:27363-42292 GCA_902141385.1 Timema californicum | reverse complement strand
TACCATTACACATTAGCGTAAGTGCGTATAACCCGAACGGGTAGTAAGACGCGGTGCTAATAATAATAATAATAATAATCAGTTAATTACAAATAATTGCTTATTCAGTCTGATGCAGTAGACATGCACCTTATACAACAGGAACATGACCATACACGCGAAACACATTTGAATGCGACAGGCAACCGACCCATTTAACTTGTTAACGTGTAACTACAATATCAGTCCATTAGCACTGATTATCTGCCAAAGTCAGGAGTTGCATGCTCTATTTTTGAGTTCTGTGGTGATATTGGTCATGGTCGTGATGGATTTTAACAAACGAAATAGTTTTCAAAATACGTTGTATGGAATATATTGAGGACAACTAAATAACAGTCGTGCCAAATTGACACCATTTAATGGTGATTAAAAATATATGACTAAAAATATATGATGAAAATAGTTATTCTTTATTTATTTCTCCAGTGCATGCTACTACCAGTACGGACAGTGCACATTTTAATAACGCTAATGGGATGCAGATAGGATGGTATGATTGAAAAAATGTACACTCATTTGCGTGAAGAATGGGGAACCGTTTAAGAAATAACACTCTCAATTCCACGCTTCGATGGCCACGTGGTCTAACGCGCTACTCTATAGTTGGACTAGACTGCCAAAAAGGGGAGGGGGAGCTCGGGGTTGGATCCCAGTCGGGTGCACCAAGGGTGGTTTATACCTAAATGTTTTTTCCACTCTCCCGCCACGCAAATTCACGTGCACTTCCTCTAAATTAAACTTTCCTAATTTCTAACCCATTAGTGTAATTAGTACATAGGTGTATAACCCGAACGGTTAGTAAGACGTGGTACTAAAAAAATACCCTCAGTACAGCCGGTCGGGATTCGATAACCGCTCTCCCCGCTCGGAATACCATATTAGATGAGCTTGACAATTAGTCCGCGTATCCACCTGTGCGAGTAGACGCTTAATATTTGTGGAAGGGAGGGAAAGAATGTTTATAGGAAATGTAAAATCCTTAGGGATGAAATTCACGGTGATACCATTCATGCTCACCAAGGTTCAGATTTGTTCTGTCCTAAAAATGTAAAAAAAACCAACCCAACAACAATAAAATGAAACTAAAAATTCTAAAACTAACTTAAAATCTACACTCGCACAATTTACAAACTGACACTAAAAGAGATCGGTATGCAAATGTAAGCTTAGAACCAATACATTTTCCCATTACTCTAAACTTGAACATAAATTTACAAAATACTTGCTTTAGAAGCATTTCTTCCACCAATAAAATGTGCGGCTTAGTTGCACTGCACCAACAAGAGTTTCTATTTTACAACAACACAGTTAAATAGGGTATAAAGCTCATTTGAAAGGTTTATTAAATTCTCAGTTCAAAAACTGTGTTACGTTTTAAGCATTCATTTCATGACCATACCAAACATTGGTAAAATATATAATCAACATATAAGACTAAAATAACTTAAAAAGTGACGCAAAAATAAATATGACCTAGACATAACAATTTATAGTGACATAAAATTATCACAAAATTATCTAATATTAATTATATTAATATTAAATTAGTAAGGAGGAGTATAATAAATATTCTCAAAGGAACACTCAATACCAAACAGATATATTGAAAATCTTAAATAAAGAACTATGAAAATGGATAGATATAGTAAAAAGAAGGTAAGCTTAAGATAAAAAATGAAGATGAAAATTGACGAAGAAACAGGGAATATTAATTCATTAAAAAATGCTATTAATAAGTGGTTAAAAGGTCATTAAAGTATTAACTACTTATTAATAGCATTTTTTAGTGAATAAATATTCCATGTTTCTTCGTCAATTTTTATCTTCATTTTTTTTATCTTCAACTTACTTTATTTTTATCATACCTATCCATTTTCATAGCTCTTGATTTAAGATTTTCAATATATCTGTTTGGTATTGAGCGTTCCTTTGAGAATATTTACAAAATGATCTGTTATATACAGATTGCCCGGAAACTGAACAAACTGCACATATAGTTTGTTTGAAACCAAAGTAATACAAAATCCCTATACACTTACATAGAGCAAACTATGCTAATACCGTTAGATTGTGTTCACAGTTTCGGCGTACAGCGTTGTGCCTACATGCGTGTGCAACAAGTTGCATAGGAGTTAGGAGAGCACGATACTGCACATGTAATAATAACAAGTACTTGCTGTGACGTAGGACAGTTAATGATTACCCTCAGAACGTATTTCTATTTCTAGATGGATTTGTGTGTTATTTACTATTAATTGTGTTATGTTCTGCTGCAGTGCTCCAAGATGTCACGCCTAGCTCCTATGCAACTTGTTGTACACACACGCTTGAACGGCTTTGCTTTCCCGGCGCTGTACGCTGAAACTTTGAACACAATTTAATGGTTTTAGCATATTTTTCTGGTTGTATACAGGGATTTTGTATTACTTTTGGCCCAAACAAACTATATGTGCAGGTTGGGTTATGAATTTCCGAAAACACTCCTGTATACATTTTTACAAACAGGGGATTATATACAGATTATGAGAATTGTATTTCATATATATATATATCAGGGGATTCCCACGGGAAAAGTATTTCCCGTTCCCAATCCGATTGTCGGGAAATATATGCAGTACTCTACAAAACTTCGAGAAAAGTTCGAGAATTGTTCTTCCATGAATCAATATATAAAATATTGAGTAATTCAACAGTGTTTTTATATTTGCTACTATTATTTGATATGTGATAGGTATTTATTTTTGTTAAATCGATTGATTTTATATTTCACTTAGGTATTCATTTAGAAAATTAAATAATGTACAATGTTTTAAGATAGTATTAGCAAATTTAGTAATAATTGAACATTTTTAATTCCCGTTCCGGTCCCAAAGTAAGGGATTTTAAAATTCTAGTTCCCGTTATCAACTTGATTGTTGAATCTCGTTACCGTTTTTGTCTCGAACGAAAAACAAACTAGATCTCGCACACCCATAATCTATATTAAAAAATTGTTCAGGAGTGGGGGAAATCACCAATGTGTGTTCAATATATTAACTAGATTGAATATAAATGTTTAACTTTCGTATTGTCCTGTAAATTGATATTGTAAGGGCAAATTTCCGTGGTCGACTTGTTGTGGAAAAAATAATCAAGAGTTTATTGCTAAATTGTTTTTTAAGCTTTGTTCAAGAACCAAGTTTACACATAACTCTCCGTTAAGTCTCAATTTTTTATCCCTGTGTTTTCTTACCTTTATGTAATAATATATATATATATATATATATGTTTATATTCATATATGTGTGGGGGTGTTAAAACTTTTACAAATCTTTCAATACTTTTTTTTAATCTCCCTCCGCATTTTACTACCTGTTCAGGTTATACGCATTTATGGTAATTACTCAATTGGAGTAAGGATGAGAAAGGAAGTATTTTAAAGGTAATATACCCGTATTGGCGTGGAAGGAGAATGGAAAACCATTGATAAAAAGCCAGCCTCAGTAGACCAAACCGAGATTCGAACCCCCGATCTCTCCGTCTTCACCAGGCCAGTACAACACAAAAGTGACGCCTTAGACCATCTGGCCACTGAAGTGAGTTTTCAAGCCTATTAACGGATGAGTGAGGTAGTTTACAATAAAACACCCATATTTGCTTGGAGCGAGAGTGGGAAAACATTTGGGGGAAAAAACCCACCGTAAAGAGATGGGAAGAGATTGGAACTCTGATCTCTCTATCTTGACTCATTGGTTCAAGTTTTTCTTTTATTAGGTGAGTTTTTTTTTTACGATTTACTTGGTTACGTCTCGGTATAGAGTGCTATCGATCAAGTGGTTCTGACCAAGATAGAGCCCGAAAATTACTTTGGGTTCATACTAATATTAGTACACCTCAAGTGCTGCGCTATACTAAATACAGGAGAACACATACTTAGATTAGAATTAACAGCTGGTAGTTTAATATATGTAAGCCTACATGTACAAAAAATCGACGGAAAATGCCTTTTTTAACTTTCTTCTTCTTACTATTATAACCGCGTCTTACTACCCGCTCGGGTTATACGCACTTACGCTAATGTGTGTAATGGTAGGGCGATTGTGAGATGAAATGGAGGACCTACAGTTTAATGTGGAATCCGAACCACGGTGGAGGCCTGGCATTCCACACATTCACATGCATTTTTTTATTCTTATTATTTTTATTCTTGTATAGATTGGTTTTTTTATTTTGACTAGGACTAACATTTACACAACATACCAAGCTAAACTCATGTTCTCAAAAATAGACTACAAAAAAATTATGTTTGTGTTATTTTTTTGTTTTTACTATTAGTAATAGACACTAATTACTGGTATATATATATTTTTTTTCTAGCTAGTAATTTCTGTCAATTTTAATCTATATATAAGTGTCATAAATGCATTGTTTACGAAGTTATACTCGTTTGGATCTAACGCAAGGAATCATACTGTTTTAGATTGGTGAACATTTCTCAACTCATTTGTTGAAACCGAGCTATAGTAGAGTCGATAATTTGGACTAATTGGGGATCGACCGATCCAAACTATCGAGAATATATTATCCATTAAAAAAAGCATGAATGGGATACTTAACGAAATTCTTAGATATGAATTAACGGCCAGATGACTGAGGTGATTATCTGTTCCAGAGGTTATATGTATCACGTCTTACTACCCATCCGAACTATTCACATATAAAATTACATTATGAGGTAAGGGTGATCGAAACAGAACCTAAACAATTTAAAGAAAAATTATTCTCAATACGTCCAGCGGAGAATCGAGAACTGACCTCCACATCGCCAGTAAACTGATACATGCAACCTTGGAGTTTAGTCCGCGTGCCCACATATGGGAGTTCCGTGTACGTTAAGTTGGGGTGAAAGAAAACGTGAATTAAGGTCCATATTTTTGAAGTTTTTTTTTTTATAAAAATACTCTTAGGGAGATGGAAAATAAATACCCGGAGAGATTTGAAATGTGGTGCTGGAGAAGACTTGAGAAGATCAGACAGGGTGACAAATGAAGTCCTAAGAAGATTGGGTTGGAAGAGAACCATTTTGAATGTAAATCTTCGGGTGCAGTACAAACTGGATCGGACACATCTTTAGGAGGAATTGTCTTCTGCAAGGACGTCATAGGAGGTAAGGTTGGTATAAAGAAGAGCTTAGGAAGGAGGAAGGTTCAAATATTGGATGACTTGAAGGAAAGAAGAGAGTTCTGGGAGCTGAAGAAGGAGGCAGAGGACAGGGTGCATTGGCGGTCTAACTTCACTGACATCTAATAATAATGTAGTAAAAAGTTCTGGTTAAATTACGCAATGTCCACGGACTAAATTAAATAGAATGTTTAGACTGCGATTTGTAGAGAATTAAACTAAATGTATCTAATATTTTATTTAGTGTGGCCAAAACATGTTTTTGTCATAAGCAATTGTTCTCGTCCCATCCGACCTTTAATACCCCAATGAAAAAATTAAAAATTTATCCTAATTATATAAGACTTATAGACATTTTAATTGCCATGCAATTAAAATAAAATGTATGGTCTTAAAATAATTTTATTTTCGATTACTGACTTTTAAAAGGATGCCATGCTCGGTCTATATTAAAGTGTCTGTTTCCATGTAAGAAAGATAAGTCTGTCATTTGTACGAAAGCAATTTATTTTAACAGTAGAGTGAAGTTTCACGTTAAAGAGTAAAACCTAATTATTATATCACCACACGACTTACAAACTAACTTCACCAAGGACTGTTTGCCAAACTCCACACACCTATCTGTATCGCTTGGTTATTTGATTTTTTTTTTGTTGCTCTCCTTTTCTCACCACCCACTGGAGGGATCAGGAGGAAGAAGGTGTAATTTTAGAGGGCATATTTCCAAATATGCGTTAAGGTAGGGTAAGAAAATCCCCTTTAGTGAACTACCCCCTCAAGACACTCGGCGGGGATTCTAGCTCCAACTTTCTCTTCATCATAAAATCAGACAACACTGACGTCTTTATCCACGTGGTCACTGATATGGTTTTCTCTTATCCTAGGACAGTAATCTCAATGCACACCCAGTCATATTTTCCAGATATATTCTAATAATATACTAACTTAACAAGCCTGTCCAACATCACCCGGAATAGAACTAATGTCTTATATACTTGTGAGCTCAAGATTAAATCTAACGTAAAGATAAAACCGGTTGTAAGAATGCTTTTCACGTTTCTTAACTTTTTTTACATATATTACTGTTTCCAGTCAATGGCAGTTTTTTATTCAAGCCATATATTTTCCACAACAGTCTTGCTAGTCCTGTCGTAGCTTCATATGACTTATAATCTAATTTAAGACTAGAACAGGCACAACATAAAGTCCCCGGCCGTTAATTTATCACTGTGAAAGAGTAAACCCATATTTCACCAATTATAAATTGTTCGACCATGATAGGAATCGAACCCGGGACCCATAGTTCAGTAGACAGACACGCTACTGACTGAACTAAGATGTTGAATGCTCATGTCTCTAGAATGTCTTATTTGTAATATTAAAAAAAACTCCATGGTGTAAGCTTGTATTCGAGCTATAAGGATTAGGTGGACACCGTCTGTTGGCGAAGAAAGTGTCAACCCACGTGGATATGGGATGTCATATGGTCAGCATAATTAACTTTCCAGTCGTTAATATCAGTTGTATATAGATGGGGGCAGCTACTTTTTCATTCAAGTAACTCCACATTAATTCTCACGATGCATACCCACTCAAACCCTATTAATTATAATACGTAGTTACTCAAAAAGTGTTATTCTACTTAAAGTAAGGTTATTCCTAGCTTGGCCTTGAATATGTTCCAGAAACCTAGGGGCATTTGATGTGAAACTTTTTAACAGTATATAAAAAGTCATGGTCAAATTCAGCGAAAATTATTGCAAAAAATACTCAAGAAGTGTAGAGGTTAATTTAAACTAAACGCTTCTATTAGTCACATCTTGTTTTGGTCAGAAACGTGTTTTGTTTATAAATTTATTATTATTATTATTAGCACCGCGTCTTACTAACTGTTCGGGTTATACGCATTTACGCTAATGTGTAATGGTAGGGTGATTGTGATATGAAATGGAGGACCTACAGTTTAACGTGGAATCCGAATCACGGTGTAGCCCTGGCATTTCACACATTCACAAGTTGTGATTATTACACGTCTTGTCAGAGGTTAAGGAAGGGTTTGGCAATCAGATAAATCTGTGCCGGGACAGAGGCTGTTTGTATATATAAAAAAAACATAAATACCTATCATCGCACGCAAGTAGTGCGCTGATTCCATTGTGTGAACATGTAACTTAGGGTGGAGACTAGTATTGGTGCAGTTTTTATAGCAAAACATTTTATTTTGGTTAAAATAAATCAAATCCTATAGAAACATAAGAGTTTTATTTTCTTCACAAGGGTATATAAACAGGTTGGTAATATCTGTCATGACTTATGAATATAAAGTCATTAAAATGAACAACTTTTTAAATGAAAAGTAAAAGTCATTAAATTATAGGACACCTTTATTAAGACAAAAAAAAAAGAAGCTTGGCTATAAAGTGCAAAAACACTGGTCTTTTCACGCTTCCCTTACGTTCCCAACTTAAATAAGCTCGCTATGATAAAAATAAAAATAAAAAAAAGACTGAACTACCTTTTTATATCTCGTTGTAGACCTATCCTTGTTCCTTATATCATGACCGGTAGTTCCATTTCACTTCACAAGACAGCGCTGATAACAAAATCATTATCTAGTCAAGGTTTTCCATTGTCTTTCCCCATTCTTGTGGGTCACCCAAAGATTATATTTATAATCTCCCGCTTTAAACATGACTTGTAACTTGTAATCCGTTTATATCAGTGGTTCATCCTTCCCTCGCCCTCTCTTACGTCGCTGATTATACTCTCCTTGTTCTATTTAAGGACTAAGGCTTCCTGCAGTCAAGATATTACTTCCCGTGTTAAATATATTTATGTTTTCTATGGCAAGTCTTAACGATATAACATTGAAACAAAAAACATAAACTCGGTGCTACATTGACAGCATTTTAAAATCTTGAAGTAGTTTTTTGCTAACGATTTTTTTTCAAATCGTCTACAATTTAGGCTCTTTGGTTTATCCACAAAAATGGGCAGTAGGAATGTTCTTGCCAGAATTTTAGATTAAAAAAATCCTTGGAAGTATATTATGTCTTATCAAGAATAGGGAACAAGAACAAAATCATTATGAAATGCATACAATGCTGTTCAGAAACAAATAGTAGAGTGAATGTGTGTTCTAGTCAAGTGTTTCTCAAATTTTCGGTACTGGAGGACCACCAAATGGTTGTTATTTGCACTGAGGGACCACCAAGGCCCTGATAATTGGGGATGGAGGTGGAGGAGGGCTTTGTATGTGTGTGTGTGTGTGTGTGGAGAAGGGGTGGGGGTGTGGGGGTGTGGAGGGGTTTGCAAATTATACAAAAAAACTTTTTTAAGCAATTACATTTTAGAACTATATTATAAAAAGGACTAAAATTAATTCACAACATTTGTTTTAGCGCCGCGTCTTACTAACTGTTCATATCATACGCTTTAATTAAATGTAATGTTGAATAAAATATATAATTACGTTGAATTAGTAATTAATTGTTTTATTATATCTAACAACACTCTATAGAATATCTCATAATAGTTCTTGTAAAATAAATTGTTCAGATTTTTTGACTTAAGTTTGGTACATACTTACTTTCTTTTTTATGCGACTTGGTCTACCAAGGAAAGAAAGAGCATGGTTTGGATATTTAATATTTTTGATTTCAAATTTTTTATTATATTATGTGACCAACCATTTGTTAATTTTGATTCCTAAACGTCCTGAAGTCCTGCGGATCCCTTGATAGGCCAACAGAGACCACCAGTGGTCCGAGGACCATACTTTGAGAAACATTTTTCTAGTCAGCTAAAAAGGGGAATCGTTATCAGCAGATATATAAGAGGTGTCTCGTTTTTCTCTCTCTTTTTCTATTTCGTAGATTGGCATTTAATTGGGATGATAATAATAATATTTAGCATCGCGTCTTACTACCCGTTCGGGTTATACGATTTAAGTACTAATTACGCTAAGAGATAAGGAATTGGGAAGGTTTAATTTAGAGGAAGCTAATCCACATTTTCGTGGAGGGATAGTGAAAAACCATTTAGGAAAAACCACCCCCAGTTCACCCGACCGAGATTCGAACCTCGATCTTCCCGTCCTCAGCAGTCGAGCTCAACATGACCAGCGCGTTAGCCAACTACGCCACCGAGGCGGTTATAACTGGGATAGTGCTTTAGCCTCTTATATTATGTAACAAGTAGGAACCAACATGTTGAGAGACAAGGCATGTGGAAAATTAAGCTGCGTTTACTGTCGTCAACTGGTTGGACCAACATCCTGGGTCCTCCGCTAGTTTTTTAATCAGTCTACACATTTCTAGCCATGGATAACGACATATTACTTGCCGTTTCTTCATTGATTGTGTTGACAGGAAGTGTACTCTCGCAGAAAAAACAAAAACGTAAGAAACGGCGGGGGTTTGAAGGGTATTTTTTGTTGCTAAACGTCAAATTGAAGGTGTGTACATGGGAATAAGAATGACCTACATTTGCAAAGTGGACTTGATAACTTTGTACTCTGTCATATGTGGACTTGGTTACTATTCTGTATCCTCATTTGCGTGGTAAAATAGAAAGGAAAATTGTTTTGACTCCAGGAGAAAAATTTGCTACAACTTTGCACTTTATGGGAGCCTTAAATATAGCCACAAAACATGCGCGTTGCCAAGGCTAGAGACTGGCTCGACTCTCTAGCGCATGCGCAGAACCTCCCCAATCGGCCAACACGTTGGGTTGGTCGTTTATTAGCGCCAACAAAACTTGTTGGCTCTGACCGGCTCTCCCAACACAAACATGTTGACCAACATCCCCCACAAGTTGGGATTGTAACACAACTTGTTGGGCTCGTGTCGGCCAACACGCTGTGTTACAATATAAACTAGACTTTAGCGTGCGTGCTTCAATGGATCAAGTTAAGATGCAACCCACTTCACAAAATAGCTTCGTATTCATCAAATAGGCAACGTCGTTAAGAAAAGACTAATATGCGCCAGAGTTTGTTTACTACACTAAAAGCTGCAAATCTGCTCTGGTACGATTATAAAAATTGTGTAACTCTGTGTCCAAGAGGCTATGAAAGATGCGCTTTATGTGTTTTTTGTAATCACCAAACAAGATGGTAAATGGTAGCAGGGACTATGGTGCCATCACCATAATATCTTAAGTTGGCCTTTTTTTTTACCAATTCGTGTGAAGAATTTACTTACAAAGTCAATGTTACTTTATATTATATTTATTAGTATTTTTTTCTTAGCACCGTGTCTTACTACCCGTTTGGGCTAACGTTTATGGGCTGATTACGCTAGTGGTTTTAGTGATCAGGAAGGTTATGTTTAAAGGAAGTGTACTCGGATTTGCGCGAGGGAAAAGTGAAATAGAATTTTTTTTTAAACATCCTCAATACACCTGACATATATTAGAAACTCTATCACCCCGTCATCGGCAATCTAGTCTACCGCTAGAGTCGCGCGTTAGACCATGCAACTACCGAAGCGGGTAGCAATTAATTTAAAGTGAGGACATATCAGGGTTATTTTAAAACAATATTATTAATTATATAATACTTATTTATATTATTAGTACCAGCCTCGGTGGCGTAGTTGACTGACGCGGTTGTCGTGTTGAGCTCGACTGCTGAGAACGGGGAGATCGAGGTTCGAATCTCGGTCGGGTGAACTGGGGTTTCTTAAATGGTTTTCCACTCTCCCTCAACGCAAATGTGGGTTCACTTTCTCTAATTCAACCTTACCAATTCCTAATCCATTAGAGAAATTAATACTTAAAGCGTATAACCCGAATGGGTAGTAAGACGCGGTACTAAATATTAAATATTATTATATTATTAGTTTAAAGTTGTTGTTGTTGCACTATTAAACATTTGTAGAAACTTAAAAACATGTTTAAAAAAATACCAGACACGTCATATTTAGTGACATATTTGGATATAGAATAATATTCTAGAATGTGTTGTTTTCTTTAAAAAAATAATTAAAGGCGTGCTATAGAATTAAACTGCAACAATAAAATATAAATAGTCCGCCACCTATCCCTATCTTGAGCTAGTTATATCTAGTCCCCTCACTACATCTATCTATTTCAGGTCCATTTTAAATTATAATGTTATCCTCTCATCTGCGTCTAGGTCATCCTAATGGGTTTGCCAGCCTGAACGAGATCTTAGAATCTCCAATTATCGCTGCATGTCCTATCCACGGTAATATGGTAGACATGAATATCCTAACAGGAACTGTGCGTCCCCCGTGGTGTAGTGTTCACTGCACCTGGCTACTACCATAGGGGTCCCAAGTTCAATTTACGGTTGATACCTTGGGTATTTTCCCCTAGGAAATCACCCCAACGGTCACCACGGTTTGTTTAGTTACGTCTAAGTTAGGTTTAAGAGTTTCCACTGGTTCCACACCATCATACTCACTATCACCATCACCTCATCTCATCGGGACATGGAAAGAGCCTCCAAGGAAAGGATGTACGATTAGTACATTCGGGCGTCCCCTAGACTACGGTACATTAGTACTGGTTAATATTTCCACAACTGTGCTACGATTGATGTAGCCCAGGCGCCTAATATATATATCCTAACATTGTCTTGTGATGAGTTCTCATCGATATGAAGCCTCGTCCACTCCCCCAAGTGTGACCTGGCGGTCTAGGGTTAAGGTGTCTGACTTCTGTTCTGGGGTCCGGGGTTCAATCCTTGGTCCTGGCAAAGATTTATCTGAGTACCAAAATCTTCCTTCACCTCTGACAAGACGTGTATTAATCACAACCTGTGAATGTGTGAAATGCCAAGCCTCCACCGTGGTTCGGATCACACGTTAAACTGTAGGTTCCTCCATTTCATCTCACAATCACCCTACCATTACACATTAGCGTAAGTGCGTACAACCCGAACGGGTAGTAAGACGCGATGGTAATAATAAATAAATTCATTCCCCAATATCTTAATCCTATTTTGGATCAAATATCTCCCTAAGCACCTTGTTTTCGAACATTCTAAATTAATTTCATCATGTAAGGTTTCTCTAGATTTAAATATATTGTGTACTTATAAGGCATGCTAATTTTAACTCCTGTGTACATCACTAAATAGAGTGCCGCTAACATTAGTGTTATCTGAGCAAACATGACAATATGCCGCCATTTTAATTGATCGAAGTGACATGATTTACAAGCCTCTTGAATGGGTGCAAATAAACGGTTGCAATCACCTCGCGAGCTCCGCCTGCTCTGTTTGGTGCGACGTGTTTCATGCTGGAAGCTCATTCACAGTTTCCTTCATCTCATACCCCTTCATATAAATATTCTGAACAAATTAAAAAAAAAAAACCATTCTAAATTATTATGATTGTTTCGCCTTCTCAATGTATTTAAACTTATTAATGTGATTCTATTAGGTGTTGTAATGATTCTCATTTTTATTTGTCATATTTTTCCAAATTTAAATATATATTTTTGGTGTACATTTCTATCCATCTATTCAGCCATTTTGTTTTGTTTAATTTAAATACTTTTGATATCTTTCTAGTTGGTAGCCACGCCACACTGGCGCACTAATTTTAGCTGTGTTAACTCTTGGAAACTTTCCATAGTGATATCATTCTTCTTTGCTCGGAGAGAAAAGTTGACACAAAGGAATATCTCGTTCACACTTCACTTTCGGGCTTTCGGCCAAGACTTCGACTCGTTTGGACTTTGTTTGACAAGAATCCATAATAATCTATGTAATCAGTATATAAACTAAATTAAATACGTATTAAAGCAATAGTTAAGTTATTTTCGGATAGTGAGATAGTAAAATAATCTGAATGTAAAGTGATATAATTGAGTGAGAATATATTCAAAGTTCCGTAAAACACACATCGAAGCCTTCCCTATCGTGGGGCATGAACGAGAGGTAACGATTCAATTTACGCCCAATGTTAGGGCGAGGGGCGTGAACACAACAATTTGCAGCCCAACGAGGTGGGAGTGTTCACTTAAGTGTGTTTATCAATTTATTTAAAGGAGTTTTGAAGAAAAATTATTGAATAAAGCCTTTGTGCCACCAATTTATCTTAAACGTAGTGAAAGTATCTTGATAATCAACAAAATCGAATTCGAAATTTTGATGAATATTGACGTTTCATAACCCTCCAAATCCAAAAAAGTGGTTTTCAATTTCAGTGTCTGTCTATACCTTGGACTAGAACCTATACTATTTTAGCGATCAGGATAAAACTTTGTATCTAGGGTTTTAATAGGTTTGCCCCAAGGGGTTTTTAGACTGGTATATCTAACCTTATAATTAAGGGTAGTTTATTAAAAGGTAGAAAGGGAAAAAAATCGCTTCTCTTAAAATCGGCTCTAACTCTTTTAATTACATTTCATTTCTAAGCATTCATCAATATTATAAACAAGATGACTGCTCTAATTTTTTCGGCAAAATTAATTTAAGGGTTACAGTCTGATGCGTAAATTCTCGTTTTTATCACATCAGGGCCATTCCATATCAAGTGGTCCAACACTGGTTGCTTGACTATTTTTAAAAAAATTGATTTTTTCTTCTCAATTACCCTAACATGTTGGTAGTTCAAAATGACTATTTTTTGTTTTGTTTTAGCATAGTGACCATATTTGTTTTACAAGGTGCTATATTTTTTGCAATTTTAAGGGTTTACGGAAACGTAAATATCTCAGCCTCTGTTTGTTCAATCAACATGAAAGAAAAATCATTTCGTTTGGAAAGCAAAGGGCTACAAGTTTGTGTATGTTAAATTTTGACCTAATCTCAATTCTAAAGGGTTAAATTTTTGTCTAAAATTCTAGATTTTTTAAAAAGAAAATCCAGTTTTCAGGGGGAAATATTTTCACTAAGGGAAATAGTCAACAAGCTAAACATTTTTATAAAATTAGACATAAACTACTTGTCCTCACACACCACGTTTCAAACCAGAGCATTGATACACTTTAAAAAATATATATATTCAAATTTTGGGAAATTTGAAAAAATTGCAATTTTCAGAGCTTAATATCTAAGGTGGGGGACGAGATAAAAATCTGAAACTTTGTCCCATAATATTAATATATAATAGTATTATACAAAAAAATAATAATTGAAGTTTGAGAATTGACTACAAGTTGATATATTTAAAGAACAACATGAGGAAAAAAACTAATGTTTCAATGGGTGTATGTATATTATTTAAATCAATTAATGTTATTTCATTGTATGCTCATATAAAAAAACCACTACTCTAAGGTTACAGAACTATTCTATATTAAAACAAAAGTATTACATAAATATATAGAAAATTCTAATGTGTAAATCACTGAACAAAGACAGAACTAAGAGTATGAGTTAGAGGGTGTTTGTTTTAGTAATAGAATAAAGGGGAGCATGAGTCAGAGGTTGTTTGTTTTAAATAGATACTGTCCCATGAGTCAGAGCTGACAGACTTGTTCAGAAGTTCTGAGTGAGAGTATCAGAGCAGAGATAGAGGAATAAAGGTTGCTTTTACGTGATACATCTTTTTTAGTCGATATTATAATGTATTAATATATTAATAAGTGTAATTTTTAATTTAATAATTTTGAAATAGAAGTTTAGTGTATCTATTTAATTATTTGATTCATTCTCATTCACTTTGTCATAGTGGAATACCTACAACAAGATTTTGTCCAAATATTTTAGTAATCATTAAAATATATGTTTCATCTTAAAAAATGGAAT
>CABFOW010005469.1:2606-23484 GCA_902141385.1 Timema californicum | reverse complement strand
TATATATATATATATATAATACTTTCGAACATTAAAGGTCAAGTATTGCGACTGTAAAAAAATCTTACCCCAGATGTTGATGGATGTCAACGTTATATGGCCCTCCGAATCCTAAAAAGTGGTTTTTGCAATGCCATCTGTCTGTTTAACCCTGTAATTAAGATTTGTTTAGTTAAGGGCGAAAAGAAAAAAAAATTGGCTTTAACGATTTTGAATAAAATTCGTATCTATGCGTTGAATAAGATTATAAACAAAATGGGTATTTTCATTTACCTATGAAAATGACTTTAAGGGTACTTGTAGAAGCAGAAATTTACTTATCTCCACAACTATTTGAGATACTAAATTACTTACCAGTGCAAAATTGTAGCACCACTAAAAATAAAAAAACTTTAAATGAAATATATTTTTTATAAAACCAATAGGTGCTGAGATATTGGCAAATATATTAATACAATTTTTGACTTAAGTATTAACGCAATAATTCTCTAATGCTACAGAGTAATTAAATATAAGTAAAGTAGCCCCATGGCTTCTTTGGTGCTGACCGACAGCTCACAGCTGACTTCTTCTGGCAGTCAAAATTTAGGTATATACCTCAATGTTGACCGTCAGAAGTGACAGTTGCTAAACACATGTTTTTGCAGATCATATAGTTCGGCGTAGGGATACATAATTTGTTCTGGTAACTTTTAAAAGCTGTCAATCAGCACAAAGGAAGCCATGGGGCTACAGTAAGTTTCTCAAAAGGTTTATGTTGTTTTTCCTTAAATCTCTCAGGAGAAATGTTTGTACAATAATGTTCTATGGCCTTGGTTTTAGAATCAACAGTCAATATTTAAATTTTATATTGTTCAAAATTTATAAATGAGGAATTTAATATCAATGTGATGACATGAAGATGTGCAACACCTAATAAAATGTTAAAATTTTAACAGGAAGTCTAAATTTTATTACGAAGTGTTGACCCTTGTGGACCCAAGATTGATCTTTTTTTATCGGTCCAAACATACAAATGAGGACATTAATTCTTAAAAAATAAAATTTTAATTCCGGACAAAATATTTAACATAAATATAGTGTTATTTATGCTTGGGTTTCCTATTGTATATTATTTCGCTTCACAAATATTACGAATTTTGAGTAAATATCTCTATTTAAATACTAGAGCGAGAAAGTCCATGTGGAGTTCAGTTCCATTTATTTAATTTTTTGATGTTCGTTGTGCCATTGTAAATCACCGTATTTATTTTTACTAAGAGATTACATTACTTTTAGTTAGAGAGATACGGACAGACGTGATTTATAGCAGCACTGGTAATGTAAAAAAAAAGAAGCCTTGTCTGACAGAAAAGATAATCTTTTAGCAACGCGTCTTACTACCCATTAGGGTTATAAGCTAATGGGGATTAACATTTTATCATTGTTGAACTAAAAAAAATATATTTACATTTTATTATAGGACTTTACCATGAAAATTGGACCGTAGATTCTCGGTTTTTAATGGTAGTGTTCCCACTGACAGGGGAAATACTTGCTACACTTCCGAAATAGAACCACTTATTACAAGCTAATCCTCAAACTATTTAAAATGTTTAATCACTTCAGACTTACTTCTGTGATTTAATAGTTTAAGGCAGGTTCGATCTCACAGCAATTTTCAGCCGAACGAGTAAGGAAACTACGTCGTCTTTAAAAGTCAATCTTATACGTCTTTTAAACTCACCAATACAGCAATAACTTTCAAATAGTATTGGAGTGTAACAAAAATAACCTTTACCGGTAACTATCAGAAATGTTACAAGATAATTAAATAGTTAAATATGAGAATTAACATTTTGTTTATTCTATTTATTTATTTTTCTAAAAATAAGATAGAGATATAAGTATTTGAAGAACGATTGAATTTACGGGATACACATAATCTTTATAGATAAAAAAATCAAGAGTGGAGAAATGGTGGATGATTGTGGGACTAATGATAGAAAGCTTGTTGGACCATGGTCTAATGAAGGCAAGGGTCAGCAACCTACCACATGCTTGCCAAGAGTGGCACGCGGAATAATTTTCAATGGTACGCAGGGCGATTTGAATAAAAATAATATGAAACCATTATTTTTAATTAAAGCCATTGATGTGAGTAATAATTTTAATAAAAACGCATTTTATATTTCAATAATTCAATTGTTTATTTTCTACATTTCAAAATAATGTATTCAGAAATTAAATTTTGCAAAACACATAATTTATTTAGCTTTTTTTATTTATTCTGATGCATCTGATTTATATTAAAATATTCAAGAAACAGTAGCTATTTAATATATTCGATTTAGAAACTTTTTACATCTACATTTTACAAGATTAACTTAAATATGTTTTAATAGTTGTAATGGTTAACTAGTAATAAATATAAACGATTTGGGTGGGCTTAGGTTGGTTGGCACGCTGAGAGATTTTGCAGTAATATTTCGGTACAACATTACTAAATATTTGCGGACCCTTGGTCTAAGGCGTCACTCTTGAAACAGAATAGACTGCCGATGACGAGTAGATCGGGGTTCGAATCCTAGCCTGGTGTACGGATGGTGATTTTCTTTAAATGCTTTTTTCACTCTATCTTCATGCAAATGCGTGTACACTTAATATAAATTTAACCTTCCTCATACCCGCCTTGACTAAATTGATTAAACTTATAGTGAAAATATCAGAAAATAGCAGTTTCGTGGTATAACGCGCTACTCTCGTGTTAGACTAGACTGCCGAAGACGGGGATATCGGTGTTCGATTCCAGTCGGGTGCACTGAGGGTGGCTTTTCTAAACGGTTTTCCACTCTTCCTCCACGTGAATGCGGGTGCACTTCCATTAAATTAAAACCTTCATAATCCCTAATACATTAGTGTAAATAGTAAATTTGCGTATAGCCCGAACGGATAGTAAAACGCGATGCTAAAATATACCTTCCTCGTCCCTCACACATTGGTCTTAGTTATAATATAAACTGTGAATGTGAGGAATGCCAGGTCTCCACCGTGGTTAGGATTCCACGTTAAGCTGTAGGTCCTTCATTTCATCTCACAATCACCCTACCATTGCACATTAGCGTAAGTGCGTATAACCCGAACGGGTAGTAAGACGCGGTGCTGCTAATAATAATAATAATAATAATATTAATAAAATAATATAAACGTAAGCCTAAACGGGTAATAAGAAGCAGTGCCAAGACAAAAAATATCAACCCAGTAATCTGTTGATAACTTTGTCATGGAGTTATTTATTTGTCATCTATTTTGTTTGTTACATTCAGAGTTAGTTAAATAATGTATAAAACTACTCCTCTTTTGTGTGTGCATGTGTACTGTGCTGAAGATTGCCAACATGAGACTCAATAAATATATATTTTTTAAACATTGAATCTCCCTTGAAACAATTTGGAATCAATTTAAAAGTATTTAAAAACTTAAATGACATTGCTAATGTAATTACTTTTATAATCGCTACTAGCCAAGGCACGGAGTATGAATACAAAAAAAATAAATATTATATTAATGCTACTTTCAAAAAGTTGGTTTGAAACCCCTCAATTCTTTCCCTCTTTCAGTACTTTGAGAACATCAAAAGCGCACAAGAGAGAGAAAACCTCATATCAAAAGGGAAAGAAGATATATGTGAAGAGCGCACCTAGACCGTGTATCAAAATAAAACAGGGGAAGTACAACTTTAATGTATAACATGGCAAACATGTTTTAAAGAAACATTTGTTTGATATCGGCCTAATTAATTTATAATTTCTGAACACACTGTTTACATGAGCACACAAAAATTTATATAATCGAGAGTGAAAGAGCTTACTAATTTTACCGGCAAAGGTATTTTTCGCATAACTTCCAGGATTCTTTTACATGCCACAATCTACGTGGGACCAACGGCTTTACTTCCACTACGAAGGAGGCTGTGCAACGGATTCGTATTGCTTAAGAAAAATCCATCGACCCCGGCTGTGTTTGAACCCACGAACAACGGGTCCTGAGGCGAGAAATTTACACCAAGCCTACCGAGGTCAACCATGATTTTTAAACAGCCCAATTATTCTTTACAATATTTACAATAAAATAAAACTGCAGAGAACAATCCTCTTATTCTTTACAATAATTAAAGTAAAATACAAAACTACAGGGTACAGCCACTTAATATTTACAATAATTACAGCAAAATATAATAAAACTTCCGGGAACTACCCCTTAATTTTTACAATAATTACAACAATATATAATAAAACTTCTGGGAATTACCACTTAATTTTTACAATTATTACAATAAAATAATAAAACTATTGGGAACAACCACCTTAATCCTCACAATAATATAATAAAAATACAAGAAACAACCTCTTTTGCTTTACAATATTTAGGTTAGGCTAAGTTAGTTTTTGCCATACGCAGCTCAGAGTCTACAACCAATGGTGCGCTTTTTATTGCACCTAACTTGTACTCTTCTGATATACTCCAAATCAGGTCCACAAATTCAGCATGTATGCTTTCAGTACATAGTCTTTGGTACTATCCTGACCGGAGACGTATATCTTTATTTTAAATTTTGTATAATATTACAAATACAAAAGTATGTATTAACAGTATGTTTCATTAACTTAATTCAGAAAACTAAGCACAAATGGTAACAAAGTTAAGGTCTAAAGATGTTTTTCAGCACCACGTCTTACTGCTCATTCGGGTTATACACCCATGTACTAATTACACTGATGGTAGAGGGATTAAAAAGGCTTAATCAAATAGAAGTGGACCCGAATTTGCGTGGAAGGCGAGTGGAAAACCATTTAGGGGAAAAACACCCTCAGTGCACCCAACCGGGATCGAGTCCCGATCTCCCCATCTTAGGCAGTTTAGTCCAACAGGATAGTAGCGCGTTAGACCACGCGGCCACTAAAGCGGGTCTAAAGCTATTCTTGTTTCTATGAAATTGTCTCACCTGTTTAAGGGAATACGTCAAATTCCAGTGACTCACTGATATCTCCGTTGAGATCATAATAAAATTGCTCTTATTTATTAAAAAAATAATTAACATGAGAGGGGGAACCCAGTATTGGAGAGAAATAAGAGATAAATAATTTACTATAAATTACAAATGCTTAAAATATTCAAATCATTTAAATTGCAAGTTATTAATTTACAGCACAGAATATCTGCTATGGTATGCATCTTAGTATTTACACAGGTACAGTACACATGAAGATTCTTTTATATAATATTTTCTTTAGCTACGTCCTCGGTCCTGGCACATATTTTATCTGATTACCAAACCCTTCCTTCACCTCTGACAAGATGTGTATTAATCACAGCTTGTGAATGTGTGGAATGCCAGGCCTCCACCGTGGTTCGGATCCCACGTTAAACTGTAGGTCCTCCATTTCATCTCGCAATCACCCTACCATTACACATTAGCGTAAGTGCGTACAACCCGAACGGGTAGTAAGACGCGATACTAATAATGCTAATAATCTTTAGCTACGACTGCAAATATATTATCAACAAAATTTATTTTATCAGAGAATTCGAAGTGTAAAAAAAAATAGAGATCAGAGGCAACGTGGAATGACCGAGATGCACTGCTACAAGCTATTTAACCGAGCTGATGTAACCGCTTGTGGGAAAGGGTCTTATATAGATTTCAACTTACTCAAAACTCATCGGGTTTTCTCCCCACGTAAAGACTTTAGGAACTTAGATCTTCCTGGGCTGCACACCCACAACATCTACAAAAGAAGAGGGGGTTGGGGGTGGTTGAACGATGCCTTAGGGCGGTGGTTTTGAGACAGTTTTCTCTGGACTACACGTCCAGAATGAAGATTTGTTCACGTAAATATATTCATGTAAACAGTTTCGTTCCATGCACAATATATTGTTTAGTTAAGTTAAATTAATAATTATATAAATTAATTTAATTTAAAAAAATATCATTCATTACAATTCACACACACACACACACACACACACACCTATTTAGTCGCACATTATATATATCCCAAACCGGTACTTAAGTAATATATATACACATAATTTTAAATAAATTTTAATATGTTTATTGGTTTAATTAAAAATTATTCTGTCCATAGAACATTACCTTCTAAACGAGAATAGCTTGATCTTAAACGTAATCAAAATTAACTGTTAAATATATGTTATTGTTAAAACTTTTAAATCCATATATATATATATGTTATATATATACATATATGTTATATATATACATATATGTTATATATACATATATGTATTTGATAGCAGTTAAGGGTGACCTGGCGGTCTAGGGGTAAGGTGTCGGACTTCTATGCTGGGGTCCGGGGTTCAATCCTCGGTCTCGGCACAGCTTTATACGATTACCAAACCCTTCCTTCAGCTCTGGTAAGACGTGTATTAATCACAACTTATGAGTGTGTGGAATGCCAGGCTTCCACCGTGGTTCGGATTCCACGTTAAACTGTAGGTCCTCCATTTCATATTACAATCACCCTACCATTACACATTAGCGTAAGTGCGTATAATCCGAACAGGTAGTAAGACGCGGTGCTAATAATAATAATAATAACAATAACAGTTCAGGGTTATACACACAAACATAAACTATAAATGTATTAATTACGCTAAGGTGTTAGGAATAATTAAAGTAAAATCGAGAGGAAATGTACTCGCAATAGTGGTAGAGGATTAAACAATGCAATAAACGACCACCCCCAGAACATTTGACCAGGATTCAAACCCCGACCTCCCCATCACAGGTAAACCAGATCATACGAGAGAGTGAGTGATGTCTCGGCCTGAGTGTTCCCCGGGCCGGGTTTACACAGTTATTACTTATTACTACGAGACTTAAGTTCAATACCTCCTCTCCCATTAACCTTCACCTCCCTTCTCTTAATAACCTTAAGCCCCCCTAGCCCTCCCCCCCCCCACACACACACACACCGACGACAGTTTTAATGACGTCGCGCAATCTCTAGATTCCAAGCGACATCCACAAAACAATCATAATTATAATAATAGTCACATTGGAGGCTCAGTCCCGAGAGCCTGTTTTTTTTTTTACCTAATTACCTTGGAGTGTAAAATGTTTCGTTTATCGTCTTCCGGGTGGTCTCAAGGTCAAAGGGATCTATCTCTTAATTTCCCAGATTTCCAGGTGATGGGGAGGTCCTCGAATCTCGGATGTATATATTTGGTCGTGGATGTTTCAATATATTTCTCACATCCTCATCCTCTAATAATGTAGGAACAATTCTTCTGAACTACCTTTCTCAGCCCCACATAATGAATCATGCAGTTAGTAACCATTATGTTAAAAGTAAGAATTTAAATACAATTTTATGTTTACAACCCACATAAGTGGAAACGCAGACTATATATGAGGTTATTTTAGTCTGGGTTGCCGATTTTGGGAATCCATCCCTGACTGGATGTACAGAGGGGGGTATTTCCTAAATTGTTTCCTACAATCTATCCCTCAACTCAGGATGCATTTCCTCTAAGCTTTACATTCCTCATCTACAGCTCATCAGCGTGATTAAATGCGGATAGCTTAGCTTAATAACTATTTTACTGCTTTGATTTTTTTTAGCATATGACACCAGGGTTTGTTTGATAGATATTCCTGGTCTTCTACTGGCAATGGCGGATATATAACCGTCTTCTGAGCCTGGACTGTTACTTCGGCCCGATGAGATGATAATGATGATGATTATTATGTAGTTCCATTAAGCTCACATTACGCCTTCAATATGATTGCGCAAAATTTCGTATTGGAGAATAATATTGACCGTTTAAGGGTAATTTTGGAGGTTTGCGTAGTGAAAGGCCCTTCCGAGAAATTTTATGAACAAAATATATAGGTATCGTTTTATTTGCGGTTCAAACAATATCAAAATTAAGCTATAATTACAAATTAGGGGGCTGTGTTACCATAAAAAACACTTCACAGAGTTTCAAAAATTCTTTAATATTTAGAAATTTTCCTAGTCATGAAAAAAAAAAACCCACTTCAAAGAGCTTCTACAACTGTTTTATCATTTAGAATTTTTTCTAGCTTACAGCAATTGGGGGATGTGCCCACCAAACCCCCCTGAAATTATTGGCTGACTAAGTCCTTGGCGTAGTGTATCGAATAATATAAAAATTCATAATTTCTATTGAAGCTTCATCAATATTTTGCACCGTGCAAAGCGTATGGTTATTGCACAATATATTAGCTCAGTCTGTTCACGACCTTCTGCTAGATTATACAGCAGCCCCATGACTTCTTTGGTGCTGACTGACAGCTCACAGCTGATGAGCTGACGGCTTTGAAAAGTTACCAGACCAAATTATGTATCCCTACGCCGAACCACATGATCTGCAAAAACATGTGTTTAGCAACTGTCACTTCTGACAGTCAAAATTTAGGAATATACCTACATGATGACTGTCAGAAGTCAGCTGTTAGCTGTCAGTCAGCACCAAAGAAGCCATGGGGCTACTGTATGTTTCCTTCAATAGCAGTTCTGTTTTATTTAACTTTATAAAAGACTGGTAATGTATATACTTCCAGCTACGACAGGCCTACAAACCGCTAGTGGAGAAATACGTAACTTGAATAAAATAATTGACCCAGGACACAGGCTGGAAACAGTAATGGATGTAAGAAAAAAAAAACTTCTGAGAAGAGCTTATTTTCATTAGTTTTATGGGGTAGTATTAGTATAAGTTTTAGTATTAATACATCAATAAATAGTAGTCTATTAATACATTAAGTATGACTTAAAATGAATGCTCTATTTCATTTCAGATACCCAACACTTCCGCTGACTGAACGTGATTATTAAAAATTACACAATAATATTGACCGTCTAAGGTTGAAACATTTTCACGCAATATATTGATACAATATTAATGATAGTGTAAGAGGACTCTATGCCTAATTAACCAGACCAATACAACCATAGGAACAATTCCCCTTCGGGAAAAGAATATGGCACACCCGGCCGGGACCTCGAGATCAATAAGTCAGGCGCTGTTAACCACTAGCCCAAGAGGTCGGCCAATATAATATTATGATTTGACTGCTGTGAATTGATAATAACATTGAATTAGTGGAAGGATAATAACTTTCAAAACAAATTTAGATAATTTAAAATATTTATAATCTACTAAAAATAGTTAAATACTTTATGCAAACAAGATCATAGACTGCTTTTCTTGAATTATGACTATTTATTTCATTATTGAATAAATTGTTTTAAAATGTAAATGTGTTGGTGTTAATTATCATATTATATGATCTTAAATTTATGATCATGTATTATTATAACTTAACTAAATTATTAAATTAATACTTTTATAAATATTAGTTATATTAAACAAATGTTTAAGCTTAAACAAATATTACATATATGTTATGAAAAATATATAGTGGAAAAATTACGTATTTGTTTACACTTGCCACGTTAGGGTTTCGTCTAGGGAAGAATCAATGGTTGCGGATTATAAATGGACACGTGTCCAACATTTGTTTGTTGGTTGGAGAAAGAAATACTTTTTACGACAGATATTAGATAAACCAGGGAAGCTGTGACAAAAAACGTATTTGGGTGCTGTTTGAAGTGTTCTCTCTAAACAAGCAAATTAATTATATTCTCAAACAAGTTGTAGTCTCACAGAAGCAAGCGACTTTGTGTTACTCTTTATAAATAACATTGCTCTGTCGTCCTGGTCGCAGCTTGTCAGCATGTCCGTAGCTTAAGAGACCGCCATTAAATTACGTAAGGTTTTTTCCCCCGTGCCTTTCGAGCCCCTTTCTGTCCCCCCCCCCCCGCCCCCAGTCTCTCCCAAGTAAGGGTTCGTAAGATTGTCCGACAACCTCCTTTCTATCTTACGTATTTTTTTTTACGAATTGGTAAATATTAGATTGATAGATGAGATGGATGCGTAATATTATGTATAGATTTCAATAATTTTTATAAAACAGTTGAAATTATCAACTAATAAGTGGTTAGTCAGTAAATGGATATTTAACATTTAATAATTTTCTTCAAAAACGTTTTTTTAAAGATTTTGTCTCATAAACACTGATAAAAAAAACCTTATGTAAGATGTATTCTGGACGTCCCTCTCCATTTGTAATAAAATTTAAGAAAATACTGAACTCCCCACCTCCCCCCAAAAAACACTACATAATTACTACAAACAGGACGACACCTACCTAAACTTGAATGGAATGAGCCAGGTTCACATATGAGACTGGCCTATTCTATTCTGGTCTAGGTAGGTATCGTCCTCAAAGGTGTAGACAGGGGGGTATATCACCCCTGCCCCCCAAATATAAAATAATACAAAGCATTATCTACCAACAAGGAATAAATATAAAACACACAAGTTTCACACAATGTTCCTGTACGTAAACACTAATATAATATAGTTATATCGACATTGAAAAGTGATTGGATATGGCAGATTATTTTTATCGATAGGTGGTGCTTGATCGATAGTTAAATCGATTGATTGAAGCAGTTCCGTGCCCAACCGTTTGGAGCGCTAGTGTGTCTTAGTTTGAAGTTCTTTAACCACTCTCCTCCTTACACCCAGATATGAAATCCTGCTTAAACCCCTGGTTTTCCTATATTTAGTATAATACTGCACTTGAGACGTACTAAGTCTGACTATGAAACGGGACCATTCCATTCTGGTCTAGGTAGGTGTCGTTATGTACTTAGTGTAGCGACGCACTTGAGGCGTACTAAATTTGACTATGAAACTGGCCCTTAGACTAGGGTGGTAAGTACCCCATCTTATCTCTTTTATCAGTAGTGTCCAATATGTTCACAACAGTGTCGTGTCGTGGAGAGTTGCCAGGGTAAGGTGAGCTTGTTTAAGAATTGTACTTGAGATCTGTTCTCATCCATTTGGTCCCCCATTAGAACAATCATGCATGGGATATGTTCTATATAAGTCACATTGGAATGTATTTCCGTTGATAGCTGGCCAAATAAAATGATTTTAGATCGATGAGAACAGATCACAGTGCAGTTTAAACAGGCTCTGCTTTCTTTGGCAACAAGCCATGACACGTCACTGGTTCACCAACCACTACTCGCCCCATTTAGTTAATAGGCTATTTATTTGTGGCTAATGCAAGGATATATTTCTACATACATAATAACGTAATCGCATTAATTAAATAGTAATTTCTTTGAGAATATTTTTTTAAAGTGGTCTCAAGAGGAATAAAACACCAGCGGTCACATGGTTGAAGGTGTCACACTCGCAATAAACTGGATTGACAGTGACGGGGACATCTGGTTTCGAATCGTGGCCGGATGTTATGAGGCTGGCTTTTTCTAAAATATTTTCCATTTTCCCTTAAAAGTAAATGTGGCTTTATTTGTCGTTATCCCATTAGTATAAATATGCGGATAGCGTGGACCTTTTGGTTTGGAACTCCATTACAAAGCGTCGCTGTATTGAACATTGGGCTGGTACGAGTGCTGAATTTTGATTATGTGGACGTGCCCTTTAAAAGATAACGAGTTTTTGGTTCTTAGGTTAACTATTTTGAAACTGTTGTAAATGTTCAAAGCCACATATGTATGCCAATGTTTTTTTTAGCACTACGTATTACTACCCATTCGAGTTATACGTTTAGGCGCTAAATACGCTAGTGAACTAGGTATAAGAAAGTTTAAATTTAGAGGATGTATACCCGCATTTGCATGGAAAGGGAGTAGGAAATTATTTAGGAAAAATCAGCCTCAGTACACCCGATCGGGATCAAACCACGTTCCCCCCATCATCTGCAGTCTAGTCTATTGTGAAAGTAGCCTCCTACATCAAGCAGCCACCGAATAAGGCAATAAACTTGTTCTTCAGTACATTTTTATTAATAAAATAAAATTACAGATCGAAGATGCAGAATTAAAATCTGATGATAGACTTAAAATTTGTGATGAGAGTGAAACATTTACCTTATTTCAAGGCTTTAGTAAAATTAAAATAATTTAAATTAATACAATGAAGTCTTTTGTAACATATTTTTTTGATAATTTCCATTGGTAATATTTATTTTTTATACTAATGATAATATGCAAGTTCAATCCCTTAGATATAAATTTATCCAAAAACAAAACACCAAACTTTTATTGCTTTCTTGATTCTTTATTATATATAGCTTTTACAAGATTTATAAATGACTATATAATTAATTACCCGTTATTCAAACAGAATGTGTTTGATAGTACGTAAGTATATTTAGAACCCTTTCAAAGTGGGTCAAATGAAATTCCGATAAGTAAAAACCCGAGAAAAAGACAAACAAGTAAGTTTTGTAGCCGCTACATTGAAGAAAAATGGCGGACGTAAATTTTAACCGTTAAATGTTAACCGCGCGTCCAAGTTATGTCCTTACGAAATTTTGGAAAAATCGGTTTTATGGTTTTTGCGTGAAATACTAACAAAGGGACTCGCTCTAGTGGCCAAATTTTCTATGTAAGACTTCACTTTTATGTTAGGCTGGCCTGCTGATAACGGGGATTTTGGGCTTTGAATCACAGTCGGGTCTCTTGAAGGAAGATTTTTCCTAAATGGTTTCTCACTCTTCTTTATGAAAATGTGGGTAAATTACCTCTAAAACATTTCCTTTTTCATCTCTACCATATTAGAGTAATTAGTCATGCGTACATCTTGAACAAGTAGTAATTCACGTTAATAAACAAAAAAGTATATACTAACAAACTTTTATAAATTTGTAGGAAGGATTTTGTTAACCTTTAAGATGCTCTAGTTGCCAAGAAGAAGTATAGTTATAAATGTTGTGTTGATCTTTACAAACTCCTCGTTGCCAAGAGAATTTATAAATGATTTATTTGTATAAAAATAGCAAGTATAATCATCACCCCCCNCCCCCCCCCCCCCCTCCTAAATCCATCCAGAGTCTCTTAGAGTTTATTTTCCACTAAGCCACAGTGACGCAGAGGAATCATGCTCTATTATAAAGTCAGAATTTTCATACAATAAGGCCCCGATTATCCGCGGAATTGACTGGCAAGGGCACCACGGATATCGAAAATCGCGGATAAAAAAAAGACTAAAACTTAGGTGCAAACACGAAAAAAAAAGAGTTCAGCATAAAAACTATGTTTTATTGTACAAAAAGCATAATATGTAAAACTTTTAAAATATATACAGTACAGCAGAAACCTTTGCTCTACGTCTAAATAACTAAAATAAAGAACAGTACCGGAAATCAAAAAACAATATCTACTATACTGTTAACAAAAAGTGTTCAGTTACGCCTTTAAAAAAAATCAGTCACTCGTTTTTGCTTCTTGCTTTGGAAACACCTTTTTTAAAATTCTAGATTGTACTTTCCTTAACATGAGTTTTTCTTCCAGATGTGCGTTGTCGTTTTGTTCCTCTAAATATTGAAGCAATCCATCCATCTACGTCCTGCTAAGCAATTTCGTGTGTCATCCAAGCAGGCTTCTTCACTTTCACTTTGTTATTCTTCGTTCTCGTTCATTCCCATTGCTTTGTTCATTAGGTCTACATCAGTCAGTCGTTCAAACCCCAGCTCACTTGCGTCGCATTCCAGCCACTCTTCTATGTTCTCTTCATCGACATTCTCACCTCCCGGACCGGATATCAACTAGTATATCGGTCGGCATGACTTCATTCTCTTCTTCACAAATGTTTTGGTTGACATTTGTTTCTATAATGGAAAGAGTTTTCTCCACGATTTAACAAGGGTTGAGGGTTTGATGTAATTCCATGCAGACGCAATATCGCAAATGCTATCCAAAATTGTATAATTCTTCTAAAAATCTTTGAGATTGTAGCCTTCTTCGATTTTTGACAGTAACAACTTTGTTCTGTATGTTCTCTTCGTGGTTGCAATGAATCCCTGGTTCATAGGTTGTATCAGCGCAGTAACATTTGGGGGAGAAAATTTTACCGTCAGAAGATTTAAGCACACTTCTAGCTAAGTGTGAAGGCGCGTTGTCAATTAAACAAAACAACCTTCTTTGGCAAATTTTTTGAGTCAAGATGTTTACGTGCTTGAGGCACAACAATCTTTTCAAACCATTCTTTAAAAATCTACTGGTTCACCCAACTTTTTTTGTTGTTGTTGAAATAATCAACTGGTACATTTTCTGCTGTTGTCCCCTTAAAAAAACCTCGGTTTCTTAGATTTACCGATTACAAGAAGCCTAAGTTTGTGAGTACTCACAGCTTTGCTGCATGGCAAGATTGTAATTCTTTCCTAGCTACTTTTGTGGCCTGACGCTTGATGTTAACTTTCAAATGTTAAAAGTACGAGTGGGAAGACGCTACCAAAAAATCATCAGCGTTATAAATTTGTTCATATCTTCAGACAACACAAACTATTCAAAATCACGTTGAAAATCATCAGCTGCTTGTTGATCACCACTCAGCTTCTCTCCGTGTAGACCAATATCTCTTATTCCATGTTCCATGACGTTTCTTAAAACGATGCAACCAACCGGATGATGCATCAAAATTTTCTTCAAGGCCTAGCATGTATATATATATATATATATGCTTTAGCTGCAATGATAGGACCAGACACGGGGGTGCCATCACTTTGCACCTGAGCTATACATTCCGCTAATGCCGAGTCAAGTTCATTATAGGTGTATTTCTTCATTGTTTCTCGTTTTTTCATCCCAGAAGCACTGTCCGACACTGATGCAAAGGCCAACAATTTGTCTTTTGGCTCTACAACGTCTCGCAATGTTGTTTCCCCGATCCCGTTATCCAAACACATCTGCTTCAAAGAAACAGTTTTAAAAATCATTTCAAGTTTTTGTGCCTTCGTTAACATAACTTTCTTTCGTCTTTCAGCCATAATTAATTTCAGGAACTAACGAAACACTAAACTTGAGCACTGACAAAGAAACACAAAACACTACTTATCACTAAGCACGCTTACTAACAACTGACACCACTGGAGGTTAAAGATAGGTTGTGAAATCACAACCTTCTACTTTGTCACTGCTCCTCTGACGTCACATTCACAACCTGTTTCTGACATACTAAAGGAGCCGTTCCTTTTTGTCACTGGTCCACGGATCAAATATACGATGTAACAGCTCCGGAGAAGTGGCGGCTAGTGTATAGGCACTGCGGAACTGCAGCACCCCTATTTCCACTTGATATTATCGTTAACATTTAATATAAGGAGTCATTTTTTCTTTAATTCTTTCTTTTTTTTTGTAGTAAAATATATATTCCTTAAGCTTAATGTAATTACTTCGGTAGCCATCCCCCAGTTTATGAAAAAGATAAAAAAATATTTGATATTTGTATTGAACGTTGCGCTTCACAGAGCCAGCGACGTGGTGTTTGACTGTTGTGCGCATGCGCACATAGGAGGGGGGTAGGGAGGAAGGCGGGGCTGTCAGGTATAGAGAGCACTGTTGATCTCGCAGTGCCAGCTCTGGCAGGATGGTGGAAGGAAGTTTTTTTTTTACTCAGTGGGTGTTGTGCTTAAAAACCGTGTGCCATATTCCTGAATGTGATAAAGTATAGAAGAGTGGAGAATTAGATTATTATTTTGCTTCCAGATATTCTATTTTAATTTTTTTTCGGTTCTTAACAGAAAGACTAAATGTTCTTGCAGTACTTTCAATGGAGAAAAATTTCCTCAATTGTCATCCCGAGATCAAGGAGAAAATTATTGAACCTTTTGCACAAATTAAAGCAAGAATATTGGATTTAATTTTTAAATTAATAGATCAAGCTCGAACTGTAACAATTTAAGTTAAAGTCAGTAAAAAATGATTTTTTTGTTAAGATTTTATCAAGTTCCTGAATAAATTTTCTTTTTATACATGTTTTTTTTCCCTCTCACACAATTTTAAATCAAAGGTTAAAAATGTCCGGAGCAGCACCCCTATTAATTTTAGCTACGAGCTGCCACTGGTCCGGAGTAACCTTGCTCTTCGTCTCTGGCAGAGAAGGTGCTGTAACAGGTCCGGGGCAACCATGTTCCTTTATGCCCTGGAGATTTAGGAACAATCTTACAGTAGAAAGGAAGTGGATGGATGCTTTGTGTTCTTGTCAGAGCGCTGAGATCAGGTCCGGCGCAACTTTATTTATCTATTATATAGGCTTAGCTTAGAGTAGGTTTGGGAGTCACAAATAAGTTTTGAAGGTGAAAGCTCTCGTAGTACAAAACATTATTTCCACAGTACAAGCACAGTATGTGATGTATTCTCACAATAAGTTGTTACGTTGATGAGTGACGTTGAAGGGACCCTCTTGGTGATCAAATGGTATAAGGCAATGGTCTGAAACCTACTGACTGACTGATTTTATCCAGCCCATAAAATATTTAGCAAACAAACAATTTGTTCAAAAAATGAACTTAATAGCTAATTACTAACCGGGAATTTGCTGTACTTTTTTTTCAAACCTAACTTTTTTTAAAACCCATAAAGCCCATGATACCAAAAAGGTTGCCATCCTTTGGTCTCTGGCTTCACTCTAGCACTAGAATATACTGCCGATGACAGGGAGATTAAGGTTCGATTCCCGTTGGGTGTACTGAGGGCGATTTCCTTAAACGTTTTCAACTCTCATTTCAAACAAATGTGGATGCACTTCCTCTATAATCAACCATTTTAATCCCTAGCACATAGGCGTAATTTGTATAAATGCGTATAGCCCGAACGGGCAGTAGACGCAGTCCTAAAAGTAATTAGGCTGGGAGTAGATACGAGTATAGTGACTGTGACAAAAAGGAGCGGGTAAAAGGAACAGGTCCAGTGGTGGAGCAGTAACAGATTGCTCCTGCTCCACTAAAGGAGCAGTTTACTGGAGGCCCACTCGGGTCGTCAAGGTCATTGATCAGAGAATGTGAAATCCATGACCAAAACAAAAGAGCAAGAGCCTGTATGTCACTCATCCACAAATTCCGAGAAGGCCTATAGGATTTAGATGCACAAAAACCTGTCAGTAATTTTTTTAACCTTCACACTGTAGAGCCTATTGTATTTTCCCTTTTGTTGGCTTGGATTGAAATTGGTTTGTGACGTGAATACGTCTTTAAATTTGCTACCATACGGGGGCAATCCAAAAAACCTAATGATAACAAAATCGGGGGATACAGTTTGGCGTTGTAGTTTAGAATCTATCCTCTACAACCAAAATTAAATTATACCACTGGATAGCTAAAGGATCAAAGAATGCATTACGATACGCCAGAACAGTGACGCATCGCACGCGGTGGAGGGAGAAGCGCCGCCATTTTGAGGTTATTTTGCTGCGTATCGAGACTTGCAATTAGTATCACTTTTGACTCGGAGAAGCTACGATGTTCGTTTAGGTTTTAATCGTCAGCTGTCGTTAAAATCTATCGATTGTATATAAAGCATTAGTTTAAAGTAGTGACAGTGAATATAATAAGGTGTTAGAATAAAAAAATATTACCAAAACTACAGTATGGCGTTGTAGTTTCGAATCTATCCTCTACATCCAAAATTAAGTTATACCACTGGATAGCTAGAGGATCAAAGAATTCATTACGATAAGCGAATAAGCGAGAACAGTGACGCATCGCTCGCGGTGGAGGGGGAAGCGCCGCCATTTTGAGGTTATTTGTTTCCTTGCTTTTATCCTAAATACATAAATATAAATATTTTATTTAAAAAAAATATAACCCGTTACATAAACGTATTCACGTACAACACACGGCCGTGTCCATGACACAACCACACCCCATTTTTAAAAAAACTTGATTGGAGAATTGGTTCAAATTTTACATGTAGTTATTTTCCTTTTTGTTTATTTCTTGTTTTGGTATTATGAGGTAAAGTTTCCGTGTAGTTTTTTTTAATTATTACCTTTTTTTTTAGGTTCGTAACTAAACAAATGTTTTCGTGGCCCTCGCGGATAATCCTCACCACTGATCATCCGCTCGCGGATAATCGAAGCTTTACAGTATTTTATATTTCAATTTCAATCTTACATGTAGAGATGACAAGTTTTTTTTATCACCGCATCTTACTATCCATTCGAGTTATATGCTTATGTAATAATTACGCCAATAATTTTGGGGATTAGGAAGGTTTTATTTAAAGGATGTGTACCCGCATTTGCTTGGAATGAAAGTGGAAAACATTTTTTTTTTTTAAACCTCGATACACCCGACCGAGATTCCAACCTCTATCTCCCCGTCATCGGCAGTCTAGTCTACTGCGAGAGTAGCGCGTTAGACCATACGACCAATGAAGCGGGTATTGTCTTTTACTGTAGCACATTTGAATCCCCCGAAAGAACATTCAAATTTTAAAAAGTTTCGACACGAACACACTCATTATATATAGCCCAAAACAACATTAACTAAAAAGTCTTACTTCTGAGGGACACTTGAGAAAATAACAAAAAAACAAAATATATTTATAAATAAATTATTTTTAATGGGATATGTTGGCGATATTAAATATATGCTAAATACTTTACAAAATACACCAAAGAGGCGATAACAAATATTAACAATTACAAAGTCAATCAGTCATGAAATTTATATGATCTTATATTAAGGATACATTAAATTCCTACAATATTTGTACATTTAACGTAACCACCAACGCGTTACTCTAGTGTTATACTAGACTGTCCATGACAGGGAGATCGGGGTTCGAATCCCGGTTGGGAGTACTGAGGGTGGTTTTTCACTCTTTCTCTTTTTCTACGTGCAATAATGGGTATACTTACTTTCAGACTTCCTCATCGCTGGCTTATTAGCGTAGTCATAGCCTGAAAAGGTAGTAAGACGCGGTGCTAGCAAATGAATAAAAATAATACAACTACCATAAATATGTTCATTTTGCCAGTAATTGGAGTCTTATATATGCTACGGGTAAAGTCTGAACATGGATAAAGTCAATATTATCCAGATAATGTTGACGTTATTAAAAATATGTAGATGATTTTGACTGATAGGTGATTGAATAATGATGTTTTTCGAAGTTTATCCAAATAGTATTGACATTATCCACCCGTAATTGGATAGTGGCAATTCATATGGTTGAGGCTAGGTTAGTTAGGTTAAATTAGATTAGGTTAGGTGAGTTTAGGCTATGTTAGATTAGTTTAAGTTAGGCTAGGTTAAGCTAGGTTAGGTAAGTGGTAAATACAGCATAACATAAGGCATTTCGAATGCTAGTGCACTGCTACTATCAATTTTTTTGTACAATTTCAAAATATTGTTTCAAAATAAAATTCATTTCGAAACATGCTTTAGTTTTACAAATATTTTTCCATGTTATCCGAGTATTGCTGGCTAGTGTCGTTAATGAGATAAATTACTTTCTATTTCTGACTATCTATTATTATTATTATTAGCGGCGCGTCTTACTACCCGTTCGGTTTATACGCACTTACGCTAATGTGTAATGGTAGGGTGATTGTGAGATTAAATGAAGGACCTACAGTTTAACGTGGAATCCGAACCACGGTGGAGGCCTGACATTCCCCACATTCACAATATGTCTTGTCAGAGGTGAAGGAAGGGTTGGGTAATCAGATAAATATGTACCTGGACCGAGGATTGAACCCCGGCCACCAGCACAGAAGTCTGACACCTTACCCTTAGACCACCAGGTCACCTTCTGACTATCTAATGCACCTGGCTAATGCCTACATCTCCCGGCTAATCACGACATCATATAGATTTTGTACATTACCCGTAACATATAGGCCTACACATTACTTTTCACCAATGATGAATAGTAAAACAAATTATAAGTAAAAGAACATGTAAGTATGTAGCCCTGCGAATGTTAAAATTATTTGTTATTTTATCCTTTTCTTTGACTTAGACGGATGGAACCATTGACCGGCGACACCTCTTGATAACAAAACGGTTGAGCTAAGAAAGAGATAGTATGGAACAAGTAAATTATCAGTTTTCCTACATTTCCCACTTACAAAACTTAGGCTAATCTAACTTTGCGAGCTATAATGGAAAGAGTACTATATTGTCATAATGATTTATGATAAAGAACAACTCACATCGGTGATGGGCACTCATACTAGATGTCAAACTCGTCTAGTTTGGGTTTGTCGTTGACGGAGCGGTGGCAGTTCGAGTCTCAGCCGCGTGTACCAAGGGTGTTTTCCACTTAGCTGTGGATACATTTCTTATTATAAATTAAACCACATTCATCCCTATGCATAGCGCTAAACCCACTTTGGTTGACCGCATGGTATAATGCGTTACTCTCGCAGTAGTCTAAACTGCTGAAGATGGGGAAATAGAGGTTCGAATCTCGATCGGATGTACTGAGGGTGGTTTTACACTCTCCCTCCATCCAAATGTACGTACTCTTCCTTGCTACATCTAAATATAGCCTTCCTGATATCCAAATCCATTAGCGTAATTAGGACATAAGCGTATAGCCAGAACAGGTAGTAAGATGCGGTGCTAAAAAAAAATTGTGGTTTAATTCAAATATCCCGAACGATCTATAAAACGCGTTGTAAAAAAAAGGCAGAGAAAAAAAAGTTTTCAAATTTCGCATTAAGTAATTATAATTTTTTTAAATAAATTTTTATTTCTATTTTTTAAACTAAGTTAATAGTTTTTAACACAAGGGTTTCTTAGGCTAAATCGTTTGGCATATGAAGCTACGACAGGCCTAGCCAACCGGTTGTGGAAAATGTATGGCTTGAATAAAAAACTGACTCAGGCTGTAGGCTGACAACAATTATGTATGTAAAAAAAAGTGAGTTCTCATAGGTGTGAATAATAAACAAACCTGCCGAGGACGGGGAGATCGAGGTTCGAATCTCGGTCGGGTGAACTAGGTGGGGGGGG
>CABFOW010005468.1:0-42302 GCA_902141385.1 Timema californicum | reverse complement strand
AAATTGGTTTGGAAAGTTTCCCTGAACAATCCCTTCACGATATAACCTTATAAATATTGCCTGAGTGGTTCTGACGTCTATGAAGGCAGTAAAACATTATTTGGGAAGTTAATATTTATGGTATATTATATCTAGCCTATTTCTATAAATTGATCTTAGTTTAAAATAAGACTTAACCAATAAGAACGTCTCTTTATCACCGAAACACCTCAAGGCCGGTTCACACTGAAAGCTAAGCTAAGCTATGTATTGCTACGCCGCGCTATGTTTGTCCCGATTGCTGGCCCGGAAATATTCTCATCTCTCATATTAAGCCATCTTAAGTTGCGCATGCGCATAGCGCAGCTTGGGCTCCGTGTTGAACATGTCAAACCTCCACATTTTCTTCGTCTCCAACAATGGCAACAGCTCCTGTTCCTCAGTAATATCATCTGAGCACGTCATGACAACTTGACTAGAGCAGACCAGAAAGAAGCCACAGTGAGTCCAGGAGGGAAAGAGGGACCATAGCATAGCTTAGCAATGAGTGGGAAACCAAACTGACAAGACCTTAGCACCGCATAGCATAGTATAGCAATGAGTGGGAAACCAAACTGACAAAACCTTAGCACCGCATAGCACCGCATAGCATAGTTTAGCGTTCTGTGTTACCTCTGCTTGATTCTTTGGAGAAAGTCTAGAGACGGGCACCATCCTCAGATCTTGGACCACTGAGTTGGCCTGAAAAAGAGAGAAATGAGTCTAAATATAACATATATACTATAGTAGCAATCCCGCACGGGACTGTGGTATTTTGTTAAAAATAGCCTAATTAAAGATATAATTAAACATTTAAAAATTCTGCTTCGAGGTGCAATCGGACTCCCTTTCGTCCACTCGTGTTCAAAATGTCAGATCTCTGCGTGCCGTAGATTTGGCTGGGCATCGCACACAAACAAACAAACACAAATATTCCCTTTTATTATTAGATATTAATTTAAGGGTACGGGGGGGGGGAATAAGGGTAAAGTCCAATTTTAATAATTCTAATTGATTTAGTGCTTCCAACTGTTACACCAGTGGTTCTCAACCTGGGGAGTCGTGAAGTAATTTCCGAGGGGGCGTGGAACAATTTGGAAATTATGTTAAAATAAGCTAAGAATTGAAGACGTTATTTTTTTCAATACATTTTCCAAAGTAAGCTAATTTTTTCCTGAGATAGGGGTATTTGTAAGACTCAATATTCAAGAACTCGTAAAAACCAAATTCTGCCACCCACCACATTAATTTTCAGTCAATTTATTTGTACCACTTCGCTGACAATGTTACATTGGGTTTTGTATAAACAAGTGATAAAAGGCAAAGATTTTTTTAAATTGTCTCAAAGAATATTGGGAAGTGTAGGAATTAGATTTTTTTAAATGTTGGAGTGGAGGGGGTGTGGGAATTTGATAATCTACCAAGGGGTGCGCGTCCGCTCAAAAAGGTTGAGAACCACTGTGTCATACAATCATGAGACCTTAATGCACTTTAGATCAGTGGTTCTCAAACATTTTTTAGATTGTACCCCCTTGGTCGTGACAAAATGTCGATAAATTTTCCCTAAATTACAAATATCAGATAATCAATCAACGGAGAACATTTTCCTCAGTCGCCTCGAAAATTCCCCGCCACGTTTGTTTCTCTTGTCATTTAGCCAATTTTCCCTTGAGAGCTGCTCATGTACCCCTGGAGGTACGCGTACTACTTCACTGTCTACCAACAAGACTAGACTAGCGCCTTTTGTCCGCATGACGACCGGTGAAGGTATGATTCATAACAAATAAATATTATAGCACCGCGTCTCCCGTTTGGGCTATACGCTAAAGTACTAACTATTCTAATTGGGAAGGTCGATTTGAGAGGAAGTGGACCCGCATTTGTGTGAAGGGAGAGTGGAAAACCATTTAGGAAAAACCACCCCCAATTCCCTCGACCGAGATTCTAACCTCGATGTCCCCGTCCTCGTCAGTCTAACTCAACTCGAAACTAGCGCGTTAGCTAATTACGACATCGAGGTGGGTCAGAAACTTGTAATGGCTGCATACTACGTCTTATTTAACTATTTAACTAATCCATCACAATTTATTCGCTTCTTTCCCAGCATTCACAGTATTGAACAAGCTATTGTATTACAAGTTAATTAAATATGATCCGATTCGGTGGCCGCATGGTCTAAGGCGTTACTCTCGCAATATACTAAACTGCCGATGACGGGGTGATTGTGGTCCGACCCTTTTCGGACGTACTGAGAGTGGTTTTCCCATAAATAGTTTCTCAACCTCTCTCCACGCAAATGAGGGTACACTTCCTTTAAATCCAACCTTCCTAGTCCCTTACCTCGTACGTAATCGCTAAACTTCGACACGGTGCTATGAAAACCCGTCAAATGTGATATTTTATTAATAGATTTTTAATAATTGTAAAAATAACAAGATAACCAAAATATATTTTAGAAGTGTTGATGATTATTTTTAAAAATATTAGGCTATTTTTTTTGTTTTATCATCCATTAATACTCGTCCAGTATCGAAATTTGAATACACTAATGGGTAAAAGAATATTGAGGTAGAATTTCAGAGTAAATGTACCTACATTTGCTGTGGAGGGCAAGAGAAAATATATTGAGGAGTAACCACTTTCAGTACAGCTGTCCAAGACTCGATCCCCGACCTCCTCGTAACTGTAAAACCAGACCAGACGGACTTTCCCATGTGTTCACTGAGGCATACATATTAATATGTAATATACTAGGGACGAGGAAGGTTGAATTTAGAGGAAGTGTACACACATGTGTATGGAGAGAGAGTGTGGATTTATTTTAAACAGCCTTAGTCCCCCTGGCCAGGATTCAAACCCCGATCTCCACGTCATGGCAAGCGGATCACAAATGTCGCTGATTGTTATGTAATAAAATAGACATTACCGAATCCGTGATCCCTTGCGCGGTGGTGGCGACCAGAAAGGCGAAAAACCCGTTGATGAACATGAACATTAAGGGCGCCATTCGCTTCTGTTCGGCGAAACTGATGTACATGTACAAGTCCAGGACGAAGACGACCATGACCGCCACGAAATCTACCGCCACAAGCTCCCCGTACGCAAGCGTGAGACGTCGGACGGCGGACGACAGGAGGCTGTGCAGCAATCTCGCGCGGTCCAGCTCCTCCGTCACGTCCACCGTCGCTTCGGCGTCGTCCCTCGTGAGCGGCGCCAGCACGCGTCTCGTGATGGCCTTCACCTCGTAGAACTGTCTCTCTATGACGAAGCACAGGTAGATGAACACGATGAGGGGGAAATACTGCCACATCCCGAGGAGGGCGAACAGGATATAGGTGACAAGGTGGGCGTAGAATGTTCTGGGCGTTAGGTACTCGCAGAAATAGTACTGCTCGATTTCGATCACGACAACTGTCAATAAAACAAAGAGCAGAGGAAGGTATTTACAGGTGAACTGTCTCATCTCCGGCGAGTCTGGGAAGGCCTGTCGTTTTTTACTGTAAAACTCCTCGAGGTCCCAGATCAGTTTAGGTACGTGTCTCGCCCCTAGCTGGATGAAGAAGAAGTTGAGGAGGCTCTGTATGGTGACGAAATGGGCCATAACCGCCTCCCAGAAATTTTCCTTCTGCTGTATGACGAACAGGACCTTGAAATCGGCGGCTAGTTTCAACAGGACCATCATCAACACCAGCAGGATGAGACACCACGCCGTATCCAAGCTGAGGAAACGGTAGCTGATTCGAGCCCCGTTTCGATTGTGGGACCCAGAAAGGGGGAACATCCCGAAAACTCTAATTATCAATGCGAGAGGTCGCAGAAACGAGTAGAAAGTTTCCTCTTTCTTGGCCGCCATTCTCTTTGTGGTAGTGATTGATGAGCGTCCCTCGCGAGGTGTGATGGCAATCCAGCTATCTGATTGGTTGTCAGGATTGTCACCCGTCTCGCGTACCCAACACTCCAGCGCTCAGAGTTGAAATCACGGGCGGACAAGACAGTTGCCATCTGGTGACACAGAAAGTTCATTAGGCGGTTTTATCTCTTCGACACTTTTCAACTTGTTGACCGTATATCACACATTTAAGTGCATTTCATAAGGTCAAATACCTTTATTACGCTATAAAACAAAGCATATCTTTACTGACACAGTAATAAACTTTGATGTAATCAGCAGATTTTCATAGAAAACATTTTTTTAATAATTATTTTAGAGGCGTAGTAATAGTAGGAAGAGGTTTAGTATTATTTCCTTAAGCTTTCTTGAACCCCCCTCCCAAAAAAATAAACAACCCAGTAGTTTGACTAGAATACATTATAAAGTTAACTCTCTATAAAACTATATATACATACAAATATATATTTTATAAAGAATTAACTTTATAATGTGATATATATATAACTCATATAAAAATTAATTACATTTCATCGCGTGCTGAATAAAGTGTGGACTGGATTGTTGCAATAACGTGCTGATACAAGTATAGACTGGATTGTTGCAACAACGTGTGAGTCAAGTATAGACTGTATTGTTGCAATAACGTGCTGAGTCAAATATAGACTGGATTGTTGCAATAACGTGCCGAGTCAAGTATAGACTGGATTGTTGTCAATAACGTGTGAGTCAAGTATAGACTGGATTGTTGCAATAATGTGTGAGTCAAGTATAGACTGGATTGTTGCAATAACGTGTGAGTCAAGTATAGACTGGATTGTTGCGATAACGTGCTGAGTCAAGTATAGACTGGATTGTTGCAATAACGCGCCGAGTCAAGTATAGACTAGATTGTTACAATAACGTGTGAGTCAAGTATAGACTGGATTGTTGCAATAACGCGCCGAATCAAGTATAGACTAGATTGTTACAATAACGTGTGAGTCAAGTATAGATTGGATTGTTGCAATAACGTGTGAGTCAAGTATAGACTGCATATTTGCAATAACGTGTGAGTTACGTATAGACTGGATTGTTGCAATAATGTGTGAGTCAAGTATAGACTGGATTGTTGCAATAATGTGCCGAGTCAAGTATAGAGTGGATTGTTGCATTAACGTGCGAGTCAAGTATAGACTAGATGGTTGCAATAACGTGCCGAGTCAAGTATAGACTGGATTGTTGCAATAACGCGCCGAGTCAAGTATAGACTAGATTGTTGCAATAACGTGTGAGTCAAGTATAGACTGGATTGTTGCAATAATGTGTGAGTCAAGTATAGACTGGATTGTTGCAATAACGCGCCGAGTCAAGTATAGACTAGATTGTTGCAATAACGTGTGAGTCAAGTATAGACTGGATTGTTGCAATAATGTGTGAGTCAAGTATAGACTGGATTGTTGCAATAACGTGCCGAGTCAAGTATAGACTAGATTGTTGCAATAACGTGTGAGTCAAGTATAGACTGGATTGTTGCAATAACGTGTGAGTCGAGTATGGACTGGATTGTTGCAATAACGTGTAAGTCAAGTATATACTGGATTGTTGCAATAACGTGTGAGTCAAGTATAGACTAGATTGTTGCAATAACGTGCGAGTCAAGTATAGACTAGATTGTTGCATTAACGTGCTTAGTCAAATATAGACTAGATTGTTACAATAACGTGTGAGTCAAGTATAGACTGGATTGTTGCTATAACGTGTGAGTCAAGTATAGACTGGATTGTTACAATAACGTGTGAGTCAAGTATAGACTGGATTGTTGCAATAACGTGTGAGTCAAGTATAGACTGGATTGTTGCAATAACGTGCGAGTCAAGTATAGGCTGGATTGTTGAAATAACGTGCGAGTCAAGTATATACTGGATTGTTTCAATAAAGTGTGAGTTAAAAGTCGTAAAGTGCTCGTCTCAGGATTCCATGCTCGTGGGTTCAAACCTAGCCGAGGTCGGCTAATTATTAATGTTAATAACCATCCATTTAATGGCAAACAAAAACTGTCTCGTCTGCGATATTTCATGGTATTTCAAACGCGTAAGTCGCTCTGTAGGAAAACATGTATATTCGCGTGTACCGCACGCGTCTGACGCGCGCGGCTCTAACACCTATTTATTCTACACTAGCAGTTAAAACGCTATCAACCGCGCCTTTGAATGAAACCCTTGCTATCAAGTTAGAAAATAAGTTTTCGTCTGGACCCGCGTTTTGACCGTCATCTTTGGAGGCAGTTGTGCCTCAATGTCACAACAAGTCTTTCAGAAGGAATAATGAATACTCTTCCTCAAAATGGTACCACGTTTGGCAATATTTACATCCACTAAACCAAGTAGTTCATCAAATGAAACCTCAGACATTCTATAGTACAAACCTTCTCTGGGTACATTCTGTGGTTCACAAACATAAAATGAAACTGTCCTGTTGAAAGATGGTTCGATAGGGGGTGAGTCCACCAACGTCTCTTTTGACGAGGTTTTTTTGCGAGTTTCCTCCAACAAAATAAGTCCCGCAGTACAGCCGGCCTGTACAATGTCCATTTTAAACCATTCTGCACTAGTGGAAGCAACAACCGCTATTGTAGAATCAGTAGCGTTATGGTAGCTGTTTAACAGTCGCGTTTTGACAGGTCAGGTGTAGATTCAAGAGTTTGGGGGCTTAAGCTACCGGAAAAACCGCCGCGTTTTAACCGCTAGTGTAAGAACGGCCTGATCAGCGTTTGACGCGTTCTAGCAAATCGCACCTAATGGTGTCCTCGCCTCAGAAAGGAATTCCTCCTAAATGTTGAGTATCCGACCTTGATTAAAGCTCACTAATTGTTTATCTTGAGGCTGTCAAATTTTCGTACAATCATAGATTTATTAACTTTCTGAACTATAGATAAAGATGTTTCTATAGTGGTCATACTATAGTTTAAATCATAGAAGTTTATTGTATGAATTGAATAAAATTATTCACTCTTCTTTAATATATTAAATATATGAACTAATATTAACCCGCTTCTGTAGCCGCATGCTCTCGTGAAATACTAGACTGTCAGAGATGAAGAGACCGGAGTTCGATCCTGGTCGGGGGCACTAAGGTCCCCAGATTGTTTTCCATTCTCCCTACACAAAAATTAAAACTACAGTAAGAAAGTTTATTATCAAATGTACAGTTTTTAAAATGTCATCAGAATTGATAAAAAATGGGTTAGAATAAAAATGTAAAACTGTGGGTTGGTAAACAACATTTTCTTTGTGTCCAAATTAAACTTTTAGTGGCTCAACTTTGAAATTTAATCTTTGTCTACAATCGGCGTGAGCTAAGTCCGTTAGTTATACAATAATTTAAAATAGTTCTAAGTTTGGGTTTTTGAATAAGGTCGGAAATAGGTGGGAAGAGGGGGTAGGGGGCTTAACATAGCCCAAGCCCCTCCAAAATAGAAATGAGGGTTGTGATCCTCCTCTGGCCTCACCAGCCCCGGACTATCTGGAGGTTATGAAGATCCTAATGAGAAATTAGGCTACACGTGGAAAATAATTACTAGTGCACCCGGCTGAGAGTCGAACCCTAACCTCTCAGTCAATGGAGCTATATTTCATTACAATAATTACACCTCAGACCATGTGAACACCGGCGTAAGTGGTTTCTTGCTAGTGCTGACCGTCTGAACTCTTCAGATTCCAATATAAATCTCAACTTTTTCTATTGAAAACATTCGTTAGTTAGTTAGTTAATAGAGTGAGCCTATGGTATTCATCACATCTTATTAACTATTAACTATAATTATAGGTTTCTGAATATGCTTAGAATAAAATTGAATAGTTAATTATACCACTTGAGTCTGGAAACACAAATAAATGTGCTCGTTTTACTCCAAGGCCGTAGCCGGGGATTGGTGGTCCAAACCCCCCGCGAAATTTTATGAACAATATATATATATATATATATGGCTCTACTTATGGTTAAAACAATATAAAAATTAAAATACAAATACAAATTAGGGGGCTGTATTACCATAAAAAAAGGCACTTCAGATAACTTCTAGAGGTGTTAAATATTTAGAAATTTTCCTAGCCTTCGGCATTTTGGGGGTTATTTTTCCATAAAAATGAGTTGACTGTAAATTCACATGATGCAAGCTCGCGCAGCTTCCGGTACCAACCAAACCAATTCTAACCGTTACCACACCCAAGTGTAAAAGTTATATGACGTCATAAATAGGACCAAGAAAAGCTCAAATTACTATTCAAAATAATAACAATTATTATTATACAAACCTAACTTTCAATCCTACCATAATTTATACATCTAGGCACTATATAATTATGGTTCCTACTCAACCTAACTTAACCTAACCCTTCATATTTTAATAAATTACAATTTCAAAGAATATTAATGACACCTGGGTCACCCACCTGCTCGACCCTTTGGGTGAAACCGTCGTGGTATCAGGACACCTTTACTCCAACTCCCTTTTTATTCGCACAGTACGGATTAATACCCCTTCTAGCTAGACATAAAGCTAAAGTAATAACTTCCATGACATCTGTCAGTCGTGTCCTCACCGTGTCTGTCATGACGTGAGTGCAGGCGAAGACAGTCAAGTTGACAGTCAAGTGATGCAACACCAACACCAGGATCAGGAGGTCACGTGACTCAGTCAGGAACAAGAAGATATACATGTAGAGCACTGTCTCCAGGACCAAGAAACTCATGTTGGTCAACAAATGCCACCCGTAATACCTCCCCAGGTCGCCCGTTATCTGGGACAACTCCCCGTGACGCAATCGCAGTTCGCACAGGAGCGTCCCATCGGCGGCCATCGCGTATTTCTTCTTCAAGAGCTCCTTGAGAGACGTCTTCAGTTCGCGATACAGAACGTTTAGAGAAAGACAAAGGAACGTGTAGACGGCCAATGGCAGCGTCGCGGACATAGATATGAGCAGGTATGCGACTGCGATCAGGTATCTCTCGGGACTGTAACCGTCCAGCGCGTGAAAGTTGAGGAAAGCCGCCGCAGAGACCACCACGAAGAAAAAGACCGAAGCCAAGGTCACAATAATGCCACATCGTCTTAAAACCATTACGTTATTTGATAGACTTGTCTTCTGATAGTACGACTCAAACTCGTTGAGGAGATCTGGTAAGTACCAAGCGGTGTGGTGACAAAGTAGGAACTGGGTTCCATTCTGGGCCAGCACCATATCAATGACAATTTCCGTCCAAAATTCTGGTTCCGTCGAGAGCGTTTCGTTCGCGCTCTTCACGCATGCCAATCTATTGAACGCCAAACCGCTGAGCGTGAACAACGTGACATCCCAGAGCACCCCGAGACTCAGCCAGTGGTGGCGCAACTTCCTCCCGTCAGAACTTCGAACCCCTGTAAGAGGGAAGGTGCCCAGAACTTTGCAGACAATTGCCAACGGTCGCAGATGACGGTAAAACTCAGCAGCTTTTGGTTTCTGAGCCTCTTTGTCATCTGACGAATACATTTCTACTCGCCAATAAAGCAATGTTAGAAAATAGCCGCTCGAAAGAAAAAAAAACAGTGCGCAGAAGTTTCACAATTTTAGTTTTTCTCTCCTAGCTAAGAATGTAATCAGAGCAGATATTGGCTGATATTTTACGACACGTCATAGCGCTGGTTCCCCCGGAGATTTGACGCGATGTTTTGAAGAGATATAGTTCCTGCTGAGCGCTGTCCATCCTGTTATCGTCACTAAATCCACAACCATCTTCTCAACATGCCCAAACCAACGTAAGACGATTCTTTCATAAAACATATTTGTCACAAAATAAATATAGCATATAACCCATAAATGGTTCAGTGAGGGCGTTTGTATTTTTAAAGAATGAAAGCAATACGTTCACTTTATAAGAAATATTAAGAGCACATACAGGTAGAACGGCCATTTGCAAACTTATTGTAACAAGAAAGTGTGTACAGGCTCTCATCTTAAGCAGAGCACCGTGACCAACAGCTTCTAGTTATCATATAAGTTACTAGATGGTAGCACAAACACAAATATCAACGTCACTAGTAAACTGGTTTGACCCATACTTAGGCTGCCATCTAGTGAGTTATTTAATAACTGTTAGTGCGGCAAACTACTCTCACGACCCCTCGTAAAGAGAAAGTATGGTGATCATCGAACAAATAAAAGTTAATTCATGATGTTTATGGTTAACAAAGTTTCATGACCCCATGAACCTGAAATAGGTTTTTTTTACGATGCCGTCTGTCCGTCTGTCTATTGTTGGCATGTTACTGGGACTGGTGCCGAAACCATTATAGCGATCAAGGCTTGATATAATAATAATAATAATATTTAGCACCGCGTCTTACTACCCGTTCGGGTTATACGCTTTAAGTACTAATTACTCTAATGGATTAGAAATTGGGAAGGTTGAATTAGAGAAAGTGAACCCGCATTTGCGTGGAGGGAGAGTGGAAAACCATTTAGGAAAAACCACCCCCAGTACACCCGACCGAGATTCGAACCTCGATCTCCCCGTCCTCAGTGGTTGAGCTCAACACGACAAGCGCGTTAGCCAACTACGCCACCGAGACGGGTGGCTTGGTATCGTGTCAGTTACTAATGTTCCCGAGAGAGTTTTTTAAATTATATTTATCTAACTCTATAATCAAGGGTAGTCTATTTAATGTGGAAAATAGACAAAAAACAATCTATTTTCTCTAAATCGGCTTTAGCTATTTTGATTAAAATTCGTATCTAGGCACTTTTAACACTATAAACAAAACGGCGTGTCTCATTTTCCCATAAAAATTATTTTGAATTTACTTTACACAAGAGAAGATCTCCAATTTTTGATCATAATCACAACTTTTTGAGATAGGAAATAAGCTATCATTGAAATGTTGTGGGATGTTTTGATATAAAAACACTGACCTTTTTCTCGTGTACTCTAATAGGCCCCCCTTAAGGTCGTGCAGCGAGTAAAGGAAGTAGATCAAATGATATGACATATTAACTCAAATGTGAATGAAGTTTTACTGAACCAACTTTTACTTCCAGTTAAAAGAAAGACGTAATCACTCCACAGTTTCTTTGTATAGCACAGCGACATAACAATGGACATTAATTCCCGACTTACAGCAATGTTTCACTTTCACTGAAACCTTCCTTTAATATTTCTCTCTCTCTCTCTCTCTTTCTTGTCCTTTCATTTTTTAATTGTCTCTTTTTGCGATAAATCTAGTCACGATGGCTCTTGACCTCTTCGCAAATACACTCGACAAGACAATCATCGTCACCCTCGGTTCTCTAGGGGTAAAGTGCTCACCTCAGGACCCAAAATTCGTGGGTTCAAACCCAGCCGGGGTTGACAGATTTTTCTTGAACGGTAAAAATCCATAGCACAGCTTCCTTCGGAGTGGAAGTAAAGCTGTTGGTCCCGTGTCGATTGTGGCAGGTAAAAGAACCCTGGAAGGTGTGAGAAAAATACCTTTACTGGTAGACTTTTTCACTCTCGCTCCTAGAAATTATCGTGGTTTTATATAATAAGAAGGTTCAGAAAGTGTATGTTAAATACTTCAAATAAAATAAACCAATCCCAGCCTGGTAGACACACACCTGCGGGATAAAATTAAGTGTTTTATTAACTGTTGAGATGTTTAGTCCAGTCTTTTATAGCAAAAATGATGACCTGGTGGTCTAGGGGTAAGGTGTCAGACTTCTGTGCTGGGGGTCCGGGGTTCAATCCTCGGTCCCGGCACAGATTTATCTGATTACCAAACCCTTCCTTCACCTCTGACAAGATATCTTGTGAATGTGGGGAATGCCAGGTCTCCACCGTGGTTCGGATCCCACATTAAACTGTAGGTCCTCCAATTCTTCTCACAATCATCCTACCATTACACATTAGCGTAAGTGCGTACAACCCAAACGGGTAGTGAGACGCGGTGCTAGTAATAATAATAATTATTATTATAACAAAACTTTTTTTTCAACTTAAATCAAATATTGCTTCTCTACAAACAAAGAGTTTAATTTTATTCTCATGTTGAAATCAACAACTGTTGATATCTCCTCGGGTAGAAAATTAAACTCTTTGTTTCTATTGGGGAAATATTTGATTTATTTTGACAAAAAAAAGTTCTGCTATAAAAACTGGTTCCCTTCCGTCCCACCTTAAGCTACAACAACAGGTCAACATGTTATACTTAGCCTTAACAATTTAAAAAACCTGTAATGGTACACTCTTGTCTTCTAAACTGATTTTTTAATTGTATTTAACGTGCACTTTCTAAGCCGACTAGCTATATCAAACATACGACTTACAAACTAACTTAAATCTAGAACAAACACAAAATATCAATGCATCACTGTGAAAGGGGAAACACCAATTTAACTAGTGATAAATCTTTTGGCCATGTCGGGAATCAAACCTGGTACCCAAGAGCTTAGAAAGCTAGTTTGTCTGGGTTAGGGCAGAGTGAGGGGAGTGTCCGCTAACAAATCCTAATATACCTTTAAAAAAACACCAGCTCGTCAGCGACCGATCAGCCGCCGCATGTTGGCGAATATAGTGCCAACATTTGCTGATAGAGGGTGTCGTGTGGTCAGCACAATGAGCTAGTTATTTATTCAAGTGTCTCCTCATTTTTCCTCGCGAGGCTGAGTTCGACCCCATTACAGACCAAGTGAGACACAGAAAGATCTGTAAGCGGCAAGGTTTGAACCCGGACCTCTGTACCTGTAGCCAGACACTCAGACTACACAGGTGTTCACTATACCTCTAGCCTGAGAGTCTTTATACGTATATATGTACCCACCTCAGGGGGTTATATTGTATCTCAGGGGGGCCGAACCCTTCTGTCAGTAGTTAGGAACTCCGCCGACAGAGCTCTATGGTCTCTCAGAGCCTGGAATGTAACAACTGTTATTAAATCAAGTCATCACCGCGGAAACTATAGTCGAGACAAAGCTAATACTACAGTACCTGCACCATCCTAGCGACAATAACAATAACAATAGCATAGACACGCGTGTGCTCACGAAAGCATGCGACGGACAACAATGGCGGGGAGATGAGCCTGGTGTGACATCTCGGGGATGCGTTCTACGGACTCATCGAGCGAGACTTTGTCAACCGGTCTGGCTGGGTCGCTATAAATATGACTGGATGGAGTTCTCCGAGTTCCATTAACTAACTCGTCTCGGCCCTACCATAACAATATTACAGTGCTGTGAATGTACGGTGCTCTGAAGTGAAAGTGAATCAAATACTGTGAGTCACACAAATACAAGGTGAGCTATTGGTGGATTACTTTATAAATCAACACTTTTTAGATATTAAAACATCTTATTGTTTTACCTACTTCAGTGGCCGCATGGTTCAAGGCGTCACTTTCGTGTTGGACTAGACTGCCGATTACAGGGAGTTCGGAGGTTAGAATTCCAGTCGGGTGTATTAAAGGCGGTTTTTGCCTAAAGGGTTTTTCACCGAAATATGGGTACACTTCCTCTAAATTCAAACCTTCTCAGCCTTAACTCATTAACGTAAATAGTACATATGCGTATAAGCTGAACAGGCAACAAGACGCGGGGATTAAAAAGAAGATAAATAACTTCTTCAGATCCCAACCGCGATTTTAAAAATGTTTGTCCCTGAAAATGTCAATAAAAAATAAAGGTCACTTTACATTTTTTAAGACTACAAAATAAATCACTAAAGCTCTTGTTCGAGCAAATCACCAAACATTATTATATTTCCCCCTTATCTGTGACGACAGATGTTGCTGAGAGAAGTAGCGGCATTGACCTTTGGGCTCATTCTGACCTTGAACGTGAGCCTAGGGTCAGCGGAGGTGGACGAAACCAGGCCGAGAGGTCCGGGCAGGGGTCAAGGTCACAGGCGTCGACAACAACAGGTAAACTTTGTGGTTTGTTGATTTCCGCACGTCCATCACAGACTCCGCCTTAAAATATGAGTGAAGAATTACCATGGGCACGGGACGAATCCTGGATAGCTCGGTGGTCAGAGCATTGACGTACTGGGCGTCAATGTTGTTCTCTGTGAAGTTTGTTATCTGTTTCTATGTCGTGTGTGTTGTCGAGAGCCCCTCGGGGCTGGTGTCAACTGTCTGTCCTATATGTTTCTACGTGTTTTATTCATGTTATATATATATATATATATGTGTGTGTGTGTGTTTAAAGAAAAGAATAAATAATCCTAACAAACAAACATTGACGTACTAAGCCGAAGGTCCCAGGTTCGATTCCCGTGTCCAGGTATCATTTTTCAATTTTCAGAATGTAGACCTTATTTATTCATAGATTTAAAAAGTATATAATTTGTGAAAGTGAGAGCCTTCTCTGTTTCACAGTCGTGTCCAAGAAATAGTTGTGAAGCCTGTTTCACAGTCGTGTCCAAGAAATAGTTGTGAAGCCTGTTTCATTGTTAGTTTATATATAAGGTGTAGCTTATGTGCGGGAATAATCAGTTAGCTTGTAAGTTTCGCGTAAAATACCGCCAATAAAATACTCACGCTTATTAAAGTGCATTTAATCCAAGCAAAACAACTCGTCCCTATTTCTTAGAAGAACTAATTTAATAGTTCTTCTAGTAAATGTAACAATAAACACACACTATTATTTTATATATTGATAAAAAAATCCCCAATGTCCATTCATCTCAATGTTAGAAAAAAATGGTGTGTTTAAAACTCAACTCACTACAAAGTTTGTTTTCGCACCCCACTGTTTGAGAACCTCTTAGCTGGGAGAGATAAAAAATAAAAGGTAATACAGTCCGATTTATACAGAAAGTAACATTTTGACACCTATAAATATTAGTAGATATATTTTCACTTAATCATACGTCATGTCAATGTTGATAGATAGTTTCAATTCCTATGAAATAACCGCAATAATAAAAATAATAGTGTGAAATTAACCATAATCCTAATTATTCCAAACACTTGAGTTAGTCTTTTAGTTTCCGTTTTGTTTTTATTTGAAAGTTTGTTACAGATTTGTTAAATTACATTTTAAAACAGTGCGTGCGATCCTGTATAGCATTTAGATACTTCATTGCTCACAGGAGTGCATGATATATTGCCTATTCAAACCAGGTTAGGAGGTATCAGTAAATAATGCTACGTAGTTATTTTAGGAAGGTAAATTGGACCAACGTACAGAGTCTATTGGAAAGCCAACTTAAATAATCACATCGGCAGTAACACCCTCCCCCTCCCCCAATGCACTCAGCTGAAATTTAAACCTCATTCTCCTCTTCTTCACCAAAAGTTCAGTGTATTGCCAAACTTAAATGAGCTTTCATTAACGGAGTAATATTAATTCATATGTATCACAAACTATGCCAGAAGAGATAGGATTAGGATGAAGATGTAAGCCGGGGATCGAAACCAACCAAAGTATTTAACAATATAAAGTGACAAAGCAGGTAAATACGGGAGTTATATTTTAGTAAATTTTAAACCGCCATAAAATGCCAGACTCGCTGCGGGTAGACAATATCCTCCATGTCACGCACATTATGTGTGTGTGTTCTACACACTAAAGGAATGTATTTTGTACGCTGTGCAGAGCTCGGGTGACCCGGAAGGAGCAGTTTCCTTCATCCAGCCCTCCATGGTCCGCAGGAGACGCCCCGGGGGTCCCAACCCCCTCAAAGTGGAACATGGGTCCTTGTCCGTACCCCCCACGGGTAATGCGGTTCCCGGAACCACCACGGTTGAAAGGGACGGTCGGTGTAAGTATTGGCCAAACACGACAGGAGGGAGTGTTCGTTAGATCTCGTTGACAGAAGAGTGGAACCAAATAACTTATTATCTGAAAGGAACAAATACTTGTCACTAACGTGACGTCATTGTTTGAAAAATATAGATTTGAATTACAATAGTTCGAATATTTGCCACGGAATGAGTGCTCATAAAATATAAATCTGAGATTTTAAAATTGGCAACATATTAGATTAAAATGGTTAACCAATTAAGAATAGACATAAAGTTAAATAAATATATTAAAAATATATATTTCGTCTGTTATTTAAACACAATTTGTTCTTTAGATTAAGCACATAGAAATGTAACATCGTCCATTGATGAAGTAATAAGTAGGACGTAAGCTGTTGTTAGACCACCTAATTGCATCTTAATTGGGTCTTAATAAGCCAGAAGAACATAATAAAAGGTGACCTGGCGGTCTCGGGGTAAGGTGTCAGACTTCTATGCTGGCGGCCGGGGTTCAATCCTCGGTCCCGGCAAAGATTTATCTGATTACCAAACCCTTCCTTCACCTCTGACAAGACATCTTGTGAATGTGGGGAATGCCAGGCCTCCACCGTGGTTCGGATTCCACGTTAAGTTGTAGGTCCTTCATTTCATCTCACCATCACCCTACCATTACACATTAGCGTAAGTGCGTATAACCCGAACGGGCAGTAAGACGCGGTGCTAATAATAATAATAATAATAATAATAACACAATAAAAACATCAGGGACTACTCATTTTTCTAATAATAAACATAGCATCCGTTAAAATGATGGATTAAATATCCACGCTATTATATTTGATCAATACGGTGATAGCCGTATCTAAATATCATATGATTTAAATTGAAAAATTGCACTTAAATAAGAATCAAACCCGGGACCTTTGGCTTAGTACGTCATTGCTCTACAGATTTGTCCAAGATTCTGTGTCCAGGGTTCATATTGTAGATGACGACAGAATCTGAACTCGCTATGAGTGAGGAGTGTCTGAATTCGGGACGACTCTAGACGGCTCAGTGGTTACAGCGTTGGCGTACTAAGCCAAAGGTCCCGGGTTCGATTCCCGTGTCCAGGTTTCGTTTGTCAATATAAAGTTAAAATATTACAAAAGTTATGTTAAGACCAGATAGTGTGGTTGTTGTATTTTAAGGGAGGGCTATCTGATCGATTCCACTCACGTGTGCATACATTATACACCAAACAGCCTTTATTCCTATTACTGAAACGTGACTCACTCTATGGTCTTTTCACGGTAACATAGACATATTCATATGTGAAAATAAATTAATAAAAACGCACCCGTTAAGGTTGGTAATTTTGCAGTTTTTTTTATAGCAAAACACATTTTTATGTTAAAATAAATAAATAAATAAAACATTGCTCCAATAGATAAATTTAGTGTCGTTTGATGAGAGACAGGGTCAAACCACGCCTGTTCGTGACAAACATCCAAGAGGTTTTGTGATTGCCAGTTGTACACATTTTAAAAACTTAGCTACTGAAACAAAAGTTTTTTTATCCATTTTATCCAAAGCTGTGTTTTTTTTGCTATAAAAAACTATTTTAAAAAATACGGACCTTGACTCGCACTACCTTCTATACCACCTTAAAAATCTAGGCGTATGGATACTGAACAACTTTAAGTAACTTTTGAAAGTCCAAACAGAGCCAGCAAAGTTATCGCGAAACAAGTAGATCGGGTGTTTCAAACTTAGAAAGTACTCGAGGAACACATTTCAATCCGAGTCTAGTGGCCGCGTCAAGTTATGAAAGAAATCTACTATCTTTGATACAGCGATATACTACAGCAGATGTAGGAAAGAAATCAAACCAATGGCGTGTCGTGGAGTGTTACAAGGAAAGCAGAGCGTGTTAAAACTGTACCTGGGTTATGTTCTCACCCACTTGGGCCCTAAATTAATGCTGCTTACCCTGGCAGCACTTCACGACACGACACTTAGTTAAACATGAACATCAGATGGAGCTTTCGTGTATTTTCCCTAACTTCGTCCAAACTTTGTGTTTCTAAGTTAAAAACATACATTTTAGTATGGTTGAGTATAGAATATTAGTCCCTGAGATGGCCACCAGTTGCTAGTCCATGAGCTGGCCACCAGTTGCTAGTCCCTGAGCTGGCCACCAGTTGCTAGTCCCTGAGCTGGCCACCAGTTGCTAGTCCCTGATCTGGCCACCAGTCGCTAGTCCCTGAGCTGGCCACCAGTCGCTAGTCCCTGAGCTGGCCACCAGTCGCTAGTCCCTGAGATGGCCACCAGTCGCTAGTCCCTGAGCTGGCCACCAGTCGCTAGTCCCTGATCTGGCCACCAGTCGCTAGTACCTGATCTGGCCTCCAGTCGCTAGTACCTGATCTGGCCTCCAGTTGCTAGTACCTGATCTGGCCACCAGTCGCTAGTCCCTGATCTGGCCACCAGTCGCTTAGTCCCTGAGCTGGCCACCAGTCGCTAGTCCCTGAGCTGGCCACCAGTCGCTAGTCCCTGAGATGGCCACCAGTCGCTAGTCTCTGAGCTGGCCACCAGTCGCTAGTCCCTGAGCTGGCCACCAGTTGCTAGTCCCTGAGATGGCCATCAGTTGCTACTCCCTGAGATGGCCACCAGTTGATAGGCCTTGAGCTGGCCACCAGTTGCTACTCCCTGAGATGGCCACCAGTTGCTAGTACCTGAGCTGGCCACCAGTTGCTACTCCCTGAGATGGCCACCAGTTGCTAGTCCCTGAGATGGCCACCAGTTGCTAGGCCATTGTTTGTAAGTCGTGGTGGGTTCCAGTCCTGTCGCTGTTCACCGTCGTGCAGTTCCAGAACCAGGGCTGCGCCGCCTCCTCCGGGGACAACGGGACCTGCCTCACCTCCTCCGAGTGTTCAGAGAGGGGCGGCACCGCCTCCGGACCCTGCGCTAACGGCTACGGCGTCTGCTGCGTCTGTAAGTACAGTCACATCTTAATAAGAAGGGCTTATCTGACAGATACAGTCACTAGATCTACTTCCTAACGTCCGACACCCTAGCTCGTCTGTAGCGTGTCAAATTTGGTTTTATAGCACTAAAAATGTTAAATTTCACTAAAATAAAAATTTAAAACAAAAGTTTGATAACAATAAGAATATAAAAAGTTTCTTCTTCGAAAATATCAACTGTAAAAACCATCCAAATATTAATTGAGCTGATATGAACGTTTACGCGAGTTAATATCCTTATATTCACAGATTTCCAAATATATCTGTCCAAAATAAACAAAATAATACTTTATTTGGGAGATATATTTTAATTTTATACCATATTCAGGAGCATAGTACAATTGAACAGGAATTTTGAAAGTAAACCAGAAGTTATTTTCAAACGGCCGATGTGAAATTATCAATATAAAATAGCTGTTACCGCAACTATGTTTAGAAAATTAAAATTAAAGGAACTAAAGAAGCAATGTGTTCTTTATTTTGCCAAAAAATGTGTTTTGTTATTTAAAAAAACGATAAAACAGATCTTAACCGCCGTAACCTCCCGTCAAAACGTAAAGTTGACGTATTTAAGGCTAAGTTACTGTGTATGTTCCTTGAATATCCGTCTTGAGCGAGATAACATTTGGACAGAAAGTTTTTAAATGGCAAGCAGAAGTGCTGGTGGGACTGTGTGGGGCCTACCAAAGGTATAACTCGTCATTTAGCCATTTAGCGACGTTGGTGAAAACCCGAGCTACTGTGTGAAGCGGGTTGCATCTCAACTTGACGGGACAAGGCTACACTTGGACGCCAATCAACTAAATAGAAATAGAGAGGAGATAATGATTAGTTCACCTTGCGATGTATCTTTTCCATATGCCGATAGCACTTCCCCTCTTCTTCTCACGAGTATACACACTCACTTTGGACAGTATTGACTTGAATTTTTTTTAAATCTCTTTTCTTGCTTTTTACTCTAGATAGACAAACGCTTTCACGGGCGTTTGAAAAATATTCACATCCTGGCAGGAAGACTCCTACAGAACATTTTAGTGACCAAATCAAATAGCCTGAGTTGTAGATGATTTATAAAAAATACGTTTTCTTAAAAACTAATTAAAAATCCAACCTAAATTATTATGTTTGTGTCGATATAGAAATATTTAAGAATGTATATTTTTTTATATTGGATCTATAAAACTCGCCGAATGAATGTAAACACATTAACATGGGAAACCCTATCTTGACTTGCCATTACGTCACAGGTAGGAAACGGCCTTATCATACTTTACCTTGGTTTCATGTGACTCGCAGTCCTGGCTACGTGCGGACAAAGTACGCGGGAAAACTGCACGTATTTCGTCAACAACGGTTTCCCTTCATCGTACGATGGTACAGGATCCTGTCAGCTCACCATCAATAAGGCTCACCCGGAAATCTGCCAGTACAGGTGAGACAATACGAGGAGATTTTGAGACAAACCTAGCTTCTTGGGTTTCAGAATGCTTACACTTAGAACTAGATAACTGTTATTTTTATCCACACCACGTCTTACCGCGCTTTCCGGATATCCACAATACACCAGAGTTATTCAATTGGTGGCCCGTGGGCCACATCCGGTCCACTAAGCTCCGCAGATTGACCTACAGATTGAAAGTCCAACTACTTTATCACTGGAGATGCGTCGCACAGTTCAGACGGTATGTAGAGGCGTCTGACCTTAAATGGCCAGATAGATCTTCAGTCTCTTATCAGTAGGGGGGGAAGTTGCAAGCCCAGTGTTACTTTGTCCTTGGCGCCACCAACATCGTATGTTCACATGAAAGTGCGTGCTCACCCTTCAGTGATGTGTTCCCCACTCTAGGCCCGGTATATCTCCTTCCAAGCGTCCCCCACTCTAGACCCGGTATATCTCCTTCCAAGCGTCCCCCACTCTAGGCCCGGTATATCTCCTTCCAAGCGTCCCCCACTCTAGGCCCGGTATATCTCCTTCCAAGCGTCCCCCACTCTAGGCCCGGTATATCTCTTTCCAAGCGTCCCCCACTCTAGGCCCGGTATATCTCTTTCCAAGCGTCCCCCACTCTAGGCCCGGTATATCTCCTTCCAAGCGTCCCCCACTCTAGGCCCGGTATATCTCCTTCCAAGCGTCCCCCACTCTAGGCCCGGTATATCTCCTTCCAAGCGTCCCCCACTCTAGGCCCGGTATATCTCCTTCCAAGCGTCCCCCACTCTAGGCCCGGTATATCTCCTTCCAAGCGTCCCCCACTCTAGGCCCGGTATATCTCCTTCCAAGCGTCCCCCACTCTAGGCCCGGTATATCTCCTTCCAAGCGTCCCCCACTCTAGGCCCGGTATATCTCCTTCCAAGCGTCCCCCACTCTAGGCCCGGTATATCTCCTTCCAAGCGTCCCCCACTCTAGGCCCGGTATATCTCCTTCCAAGCGTCCCCCACTCTAGGCCCGGTATATCTCTTTCCAAGCGTCCCCCACTCTAGGCCCGGTATATCTCTTTCCAAGCGTCCCCCACTCTAGGCCCGGTATATCTCTTTCCAAGCGTCCCCCACTCTAGGCCCGGTATATCTCTTTCCAAGCATCCCCCACTCTAGGCCCGGTATATCTCCTTCCAAGCGTCCCCCACTCTAGACCCGGTATATCTCTTTCCAAGCGTCCCCCACTCTAGGCCCGGCATATCTCCTTCCAAGCGTTCCCCACTCTAGACCCGGTATCTCTTCCTCCAAGATCCACCACATAATTGTTGAGTTATACAACATATTCAATGCAGGCGACAGGGTGGCTGAGAGTGACTCACATCTCTTCTCCCCTCCACCCAACAGCAGCCGATGTCTCGCCAGTTGATGTTTGCTTGGCTTATTGTTCGTGCATTATTTATATTAATAGTGGAGTGCTTTTCTTGTAATTAGTCTTATTGTAAGTTTTCTAGAATGGCACTTTCTACTTTGAGTAGTAAGAAAATGAAGATTGATGATGAAAATCGTCTAACATTTAAATTTTTTTAAATTTCCCTTTAATATATCAACATTTTATATAATATCAAATTACGTTTCACTCCCACTCTTTCCCCCCTTTAAACTAAAAAGGATAATCTAATGACGTTCCAAATTACTGCCAGATTGAATTAAATGTCAGGCCAACCAAATATAATGATTTTTTGGAGTGGCCCGCATGGATAACTAATTGAATAGCCCAGATATACACAATGATGTTATGTATTAGGAGGGTTGAATTTAGAAGAAATGTACACTTAGAGGGCTCGGAGAACTTTTTATGAAAAAACACCCTTGGCACATCCAATCAAGGTTCGAACCTCAATATTCCCGCCATCAACAATACAGTATATTGCTGGAGTGATGCACTGAAACGGGTTGTCATGGAAAATATCTTTGCGATATTGATTTGTTAAATATTGGTAGTCATTTTATTCCCAAAAGATCTACAAGGTTTCAACCTTTAGTCCCCTAAATGTCTGCACACGGCTATAACCAATTAACAAATATAATATATTGGCTATTTAATCCACTATTATCGTCTGCCGATTATATTTTGGAGAATTACAATCAACGTGAATAATGAGATATCTCATTCCCGCCATCACTGTGGGCAACAGGTTTCTATCATGTTGTTAAGTTGTGCAGTTGTTTTTCCGTTGTGTGCTTTTGATACAAGGCCTAGTTGTGCTTTTGATACAAGGCCTAGTTGTGCTTTTGATACAAGGCCTATTTGAGTTTTTGATGCAAGGCCTAGTTGCACTTTTGATAGAAGGCCTAGTTGTGCTTTTGATACAAGGCCTAGTTGTGCTTTTGATACAAGGCCTAGGCGCACTATTGATCCATATCTTCGTACGTTTTGGATATTCTCCGAGGACTAACATCCTCCTTAGCAGATGGTGTAGCTGCGTCTGACCAAACAAAACCCCTAAACCCGTGCCACTATCTAAGAAATATAGTAACCAGACCGAATACTCAATATCCAGTACAATTTTCTAGGGAGAGTTCTGATCTGACAGTTTGAAGAGTTACTAGATCTACTTTCACGTATTCATACGTCAAGTGATGTGATATGCATATGTCGCTTTTAATAGATAACATCACCCCCACTAAAATAACAATAATAATGTAGTGAAATGTTATCAATGTTGATTGCAATAAAATTTGTTTGTATTTTCTAAAAGTGTCTTACACTAGAATTCTACTATAGCTATGTTAAAACGTGTTGGTCGGTTTCAGGCTCGACTTCGATCAGTTCAACATCATGGGCCCTGAACCGTTGAACCACGTGTGCAACAACGACCAGTTCATCGTGTCAGGGGGAAGTCCCGTACCCGCCATCTGTGGCGTCAACCACGGGAACCACAGTGAGTGTTAAGACGCTTGGTTCGGTGAGCCTATCTAGACGAACCACTAACCATAGGAAGTTTGGCACAGGCGACTCGCCTCGTGGTGCGTGAGTCGCAGGTTCCGCCGGCTGTCGGTAAATTTGCATGGATCAGATCGGTTCGTGCAGGTTCGTCTTATCTCTGACCGCTTGCAGTACGGGTTGCAGTTTGGGTCAGTCATGTTATGTCATTGTTCTGTAAAGGTTGGTTTTTAATATTGGCCCACCTATCAAGTGAACTACGGCGTGGTCAGTAGATAAAACTTTGGAATTTATCGAAGACCTCCAATTAGAAGAGGTGATGTGGAACCAGAAACATGAGGAGATAAAGAAAGAAACTTTGTGCATAGCTCATGGACTCGATTGAAAACGAAATTTGCTACACCAATTAAATAATCAAAGAAGAAAAAAGATGGAATCTCTGCTACAGCAGAGAAAATATGCAAGAACAGTGACACATCCAGTACTGATGACACGACAAAAGGTTCCACATTGTTTCGACAAACCAGATGAGTCACGCATCACGCGGCGTGTTGTCACCCTTGGTTCGCCAGAAGGGGAGCCATCGTGAACTGCTCTCCGGTTCCCTGGTTCGACCAACCACGCGTCGTGTAACTGTACTTTTACAGACATCAAACCCTCCTAGAGGGCATGGTCTGAGGGTGTCCTTCTCCAAATAGACCTGGACTGCCGATAACGGACATATCGGGGTTCGAATCCCGATCAGGATGCACTGAGGGTCGTTTTTACTAAACGATTTTCCACTCTCTATCTTTCTCTCTCGCTACGCAAATGCGGGTATATCTCCTTTATATTAAACCTCCATGTAACCCGAATGGGTAGTAAGACGCGGTGCTTAAAAGAGTTGCTAATAGGTACTGATCACTTATTTATAGAAATTTCTTAGCGCTTTTCAATTACCACCCTTCTAATGATACCTCTTAGTCATATTTATTAAGCTATGGTTGATTTATATTTCTAGTGTACATCGACGCTGGAGTGGGGGCAACCAACCCTGTGACCTTGACGTTTGTGACGAGTGGGCCATCATTCTCCAGAAATTGGAAGGTCAAGATTTGTCAGATCCCATGCAACACTCTCTACAGAGGTGAATACTCAATTTGTTCTTAAAACATAATTATATGTATTCAACATTTAGTTTATACAACAATCACATTATTAGAAAGAAATATAAAATTTGATAGCATAAATAATATAAAGAACACCTCCAAGTCTCTAATCTGACACTTAATATAAGTCAGAGACCGTTCAAAGTGGAATCCACTTTCCGTGTGGGGTCCGGCAGATATTTATTTGGAGAAAAGACGTTTCTAATCCATCATGGCTGTGTCCTTCGAGCGTAGCCACGCACATAAGTGCGCACAGCGAGTAATTTAGGTACCAATGACCCCATGCCTGTCATCGCCGGACAACTAAGACTCAACCTAGGAGTCGCTCTACTCGGAGGGCTTTAATCTAGTTTGCCCTAAAGGGAGTCAAAGCTCGATCTTAGGAATCAACCTGAATGGCCCCGCGGAGAGCTCATAGCATACATAATGTATTAATAGTGAGGCAGCTCGTATAAAGAATGGTTAATTATTTAAAATATTTTCTATTTACCACCTGCTTAAAATCCAGGCCATTCTCAAAAATATCTGAGTAGTTAATTAAACCTAATATTTTGGTTCTTGGTTGTTAGTTAACAAAATTTAAACAACTAAACAGAAATGGTACCTAAAAGGCTTAGTTAACGCAGAAACTCTCGGAATAGGGCACTATTTTTGGTAAAACCAACTCATCCTGTTCCATAACTATCTCTTTCTTGCTTCAAATAGAATGTTATATTTTACTATCAGTAAATTTAACACGAGACCTATAGAAACCCAATCTACTAAGAGTAGTAATTCAGAGGTAAATTAAGAGTAAACTCAACCGTATTTGAATTACCCGTTTCGGTGGCTGCATGGTCTAAGACATCACTCTCGTGTTAGACTATACTAGCGATGACCGGAAGATTGGGGTTTGAATCCCGGTCGGGTGTACAGAGGATGGCTTTCCAAAAAGGTTTTCCACTCTTCCTCCACGCAAATGCTGTACACTCATACGGAATTCAACCTCCTTCAACCCTAGATCACTAGCGTAATTGGTACATAAGCATATACTGCTAGTACCCAGTGGTTTACAGTAACGTAAAATACATCCTGTCACTTACAATAAAGACTGTCTTGTGTGTGAATGTTGGCAACTTAGCCGAGGACGGCTGCCTGCAGTACTTCACCGGCGTGTCCGGTCAGATCAAGTCGTACAACTACGAGCCAGGAGCAGGCCTCCAACTGTCCAACCAGGACTATAGTGTCTGCATCAGGATGGAGAGGAACTTCTGCGGCATCCAGTACACCCCTTGCCCCGACACAGGTAGTCCTCTCCAGAGAGACAACACTGTACTCAAGCTGCCTCTAGTAGGGGAGGGCCAAGTCCTCTTTTTCATTTTAAGAGTACAGGGGGAAAAGGTGGAAAGTCTCACTACACACATTTACCAGGACCACAACAAATAGGTTTTTATTATTACTATTTAAATTTGACAAATACCCCTTTTAACCATAATCTAAAGTAGAAGGTTCATTATTGTTTAGCAGATGGCAGTACTCATTTATTTAGAGTAAAATTGGGCTGTCCCCCTATTTCCCCTGTACCCTTCAATTCGAAGGAAGCTCGAATCAATTCTATGAAACAATCTAGAAGCCGAATCTCAGTTCAAATAATTTTCTATCGTATTTGTTTTATCTTTGAAAGAAAATTATATTGTATTTATTTATTATATTATCTGTGAATTCTGAGTGGAGGCTAAGCCGGTAGTTTCAATCTATTGCCATTTGGTCACAGCACCGATCATATTCGCAACTAGAATGTACAAGGTTTGAATCCCCGTTCGGGACCATTTCAAACCATGTGATGGTTGCAGTGAATAACCGGAGCCACGCCTTCACGTTGTCCGGCAACACGCTGCAGAACAACCTGGCGACCTCTATGATCGGCAGTCTGGGTCCCACCTCGTGTAACATGGACTGGCTCATCATCCCGTGCGCGTCCAACGTCGGCCGCGTGTCCACAGGTGTGTCCATGTGTGTGGATCGCATATGTGGAGGTACACTCAACACCGAGATCAGCACCACACCTGTCACCATATTCAGTGAGTCCATCTTGTTGATCTACGGAGAGGAGAATTAGAGAAAGAGCTATAATACAAATATTATAAGGTCTTTTAGAAGATCTATTTTACACCCCATTGGTGAATTCACCAAGTTCATGAATCTGGAAAATGTCTGTCCAGTCCTTGAACTGGCCTCTCCTCCTGATCATATTGAACAGGGCAGCTCCAATCTTTGCCCAATTCAGGAACTAACGAGTTTTTCCTGGTCCATGAAAATGGTCAAGCAAAAAAAAAAAATTAAAAAAATCACGGAATGAGCAGAATTTTTCCCAATTCATGAAATAGATGGTTTCATTATTGGGGTGGGCGGGGGATAACATAAATAAACACAAAAGAATTTCAAAATGACTTTTTTACCCTCATTTAAAAAGTTTCTGTTCAAATTGCATTAAGCCTACGACAAAAATTCAGAAAATTCTAAGATTACTAAGCGTAGAAAAATTAACTAGAGGTATCTGTTGAAGTAAAATGTTTATATTTTTCAATATTATACATTAGATCCCCACTTTAAGAGTTCCAGCCTCTCCAATTAATTGCTGAAAACTTCTTTCCCTCTACGCAGGTACGGTGAAGCCTTTCCGAATGGTTTACCACACAAACAACGTGGAGGCTCCAACAGACATGGGCAACCGAGGTTTCTGTCTCAACTACGTGCAACAACCATGCACCAACAACCTGAACTGATCTCCTTCTGTCTCAACTACGTGCAACAACCATGCACCAACAACTGAACTGATCTCCTTCTGTCTCAACTACGTGCAACAACCATGCACCAACAACGTGAACTGATATCCTTCTGTCTCAACTACGTGCAACAACCATGCACCAACAACCTGAACTGTTTTTCTCTTGGGCCTCAGTACATCCTGGCCTTCAGAAAATATTAATCTGTCCCCCAAGACTCTTGGAATATATTTACATCAAACTCAACATTTTCGAATCCATTACTGACAATTTGGTTATGTTTGTATAAAATAACTACTTTTATATCATTTTGTCCACAATAGCTATTAATGATCATGTGATAAGCGTGATCAAATACTATCAAGTTCTCATATCTGCCAAACCAGGTTGAATTTGTTAAGACTTGTCTCAACTTGTTTCAATTTGTTTTTTGATGACCATGTGAACGTTCCAGTAAGTTCTCTGCTGTTACAAAATATTAAATTATACGAATTGGTTGATTTCGATCGATACATGAATATATTTCTAAAAACAGAAACTTGGGCCCAATTAATGGATGGAAGCACTTAACTGTTAAAGGTTTTGTGACTATGATAATGACTAAATTACAAGAAAAGGATCAAGAATACTAATCTCGCATAACAAGAAGAACTGGTGAATAATTAATCCTCCAACACAAACAACTTTATCCGTGGCTCTCACAATTTCTATGGGATAGCAAAACTACTTACGGTTATTTTATTGACATAAGCTCGCAGTTTTTAAAATAATGACGATAATCAGTGTCAAGAATATTTCTGCGTCCAAGACTTCGTTAGAGGCTAAGGCACTAGTTGGTAACACTACCAATCTACCAAAGTTACGTTCCACAAAGTTGTCAACAATCTTTAGAAACCAGTAGTAGAAGTAGTGAGCATCGCTTACAGTAAATAACGAGTTGCTAATAGTCGCTAAAATAACTCTGAAGAATCTAATTAAATTTAAAGAATATAAATTTATTCAGTAAAAAAGTTGCCAGTAACGGTAAACCATGGCAGGAAAAAAAGAAGTGTGTTGTTTTTCTTTGTTTCCCCAGTTTAGTAATGTAGGCATTTCTTTTTACAGTATTGTAACCCAAATATCATGTTAGCGGGAAAACAAGTATTTAGCGACCACAGACGAGGAAGAACAGAGGTTTTTAAATAACAATTAGAAACAACAAATAACCAGTGGTTAGTTTCAGGTGAAATTTTAATATTCTAAAGTAAGTAGGCTTTGATTTAACTATAATGGCTTTCATAGAAGAGAATCAGGAGGAAGTCATTTAAAAAATACTATTAGAAATAAAAATAACTCAAGAAGAGAAACTATTGTTGGCCTTAGGAGAGAATGACAAAGAAAATGGAAATAAAGTATGTAGGAAAAAAGACAGCAAGGGAGGCCAAGAAATATATGAGAACAGCAGATAGAAAAATGTGTGCAAGTGAGAGGAGAAGAATGGTGTAAGGATAGAGGAAGCTGGAGGCATTTTAATAAACTGACCAGGCCATAGACGGGAAACAGTTGATGATGATGAGTAGATAGTTAATATTTAATTATATATACAGTTTTGGCACAACTTTGAATGTGACATGTGCAAACGAAATAGTTATATAATTGTTATTTAAAGTGTAAATAAAGTTTTGAGTAAATCAACAAACCTAGTGTTTTTTTTTTTTAATTAATGTTTGTTTTGTTTTCTCTTTGAACTGGAAAAATGATTATTTTATTTTGCTTAAAATTGATTGTACAATATTTTAAATATTTGATACCAATTAAAATTGTATTACAAGGTTGTGGCCATTATTATATAAGTAAACGTGTAATGGTTCGAGTATATTATAATACAGCAAAATCATAAAGCAGATCTGGGTTTTGTTTGGGGGCATTAATTGTGTAAGCCAACCAGCAGGAGATTTATTTGCAAGGTTCATAATGCATGTCAAAGTGAATTTTAAAATGATTCACTTTGTGTGTCAACTAGAAACAGATATACATTATCTTGTTGTTATATCAACCGATGGAGTTTCATACACAAGTTATAATATTTACAAAAGAGGTACAAAAATGTCAATATTATCTAATTTGCCAAAAAATATTTATTTTTACATATGAACATTTATGACAGTATTTTTATAATTTTCCCTTTGTTTTAATCTAAAAGAAATAATGTGTTGAATAAATAAATAGGATATTAAAAATATAGCATTAATTCTTAATGTATTAAGAAGACTAGCTCCAAATTGTGATTAAAATAATAATAATAATAATAGTTAATGTTAATCCATATTTTCTTATAACCAATTTAACTTCGACAATGATTGTTTCTTTATTACACTCTACTCTATGAGATAGATTATCCAAATGTACTTGGAGAAACTAAATAGAATTATTTATTACACTATTATAAATTTATAGCCTATCACAATTCATATTCGCCATAAGTAAGATACCTTTATTTTTGTCAAAGTAATATAAATATAATTAGATTTATTTTCAAACTTTAAACTTTACACTATACAAGGAATATCAAATATCACACATGACGAGAGACATAATAACCACATTTCCTGGTGAAGTGACGACACCGGAAACAGAACAGAACACTAGTAAACGTAGATAATAGAGCTGCACTAATCGTGAGAGTATTTGTTGATAGATCTGACTTAAATTGTCTAGCAATGAAATAAATACAAAGAAATTTTTAAAAATAAACACATTTGGATTAAAATAATCTTTGTTTTTATAACCAAAATAAGGCGAATCAAGGGCTAGCTACACAAATCCTGGTTTCTTAGTTCCGAATAAAAACATATAATTCTATGGTGAGATAACCTAACCTAGTTGTAGTAACTAATAAGTAATAACTATACTTTCTTTGCAAACACATAGTCACATATGCAGCAGACACATGGACATTGAATGTAAGAGAGACTAGGAAAGCGGAGGCCATGCGAATGAAGTTTGTGAGAAGCATGTTAGTTGTCACGAGGAGAAACAGGATTAATGGAGTGAATGAGAGTAGAGTAAGCAAGACTACGGTGGTGTGGTTATGTAATGAAGATGTTGGGAGTAGATGAGTTAGTAAGAGGAAGAAAGACTGAGATGGTATGGGTATGTAATGAAGATGAGAGGATGCCAAAGAAAATAAAGTATGTAGGAAAAAATACCGCAAAGGAGGCCAAGAAAGAGATGGTAAGAGCATATAATAGCAAGCGTGTGAAGAAGAGGAGAATAATGGAATCAAATAAAGGAGCAATAATTGCTAAAGGAAATAGTAAGATGGAGGAATTTTCGTTAAACTGGGTGAACCACAGGTTGGGAAAAGTTGATGATAATTAGTTTAGTTGTTGAAGATTTAAATTGTAATTTTCGACCCGTCCGGGCTATCCACATTAATTAATTTAACTTTAATCTCTGAACAATATAGATCAGCATATAATCTCAAGAAAGGAGTGAGTCTGGTAAAAGTTGGATCCAATCTAGTTTGGCTACAGACCTGATAAGTTTCAGTGTAGCGAGCTAGCTTGGCTATTCGAGATAACATCACCATTAAAAAGAGTGCTCGAAATTTATTTTTGGAACAAGCTTTGAACATGTTTTCAATTTCACTTTTAACATTTATGTTTGTATTATATTGATATTGTAAAGATATTAGGGCCCGACTTCCAATTGTTTGCCCTCTTTATTCTCTTTCTCTATCTCCATCCTTGTTTAGCAGATAGCTAGGCCAGACTTACTTCCAGGGGCTTAGAAAGGACATGGGTGGAGCTTACTTGAAAGGAAATTGACACTTATAGAAGAGTATAGGTTCATTTTCTTCGAACCCAGTATTCTGGAAATTGAGACTTCAAGACGCTTGACTGTAGTCCTTTTATATACACGGCTGACGGTCAGCAGAGAGACCGCAGTCAGTCTAAGTGCAGGCTAGTGTGAGTGGACCAGCGTGTCCGGGTAAGGACCAGCGGTCAGTAGAGAGACCCCAGTCCAAGTTCAGACTAGTGTGAGTGAACCAGCGTGTCCGGGAGAGGGTCTGCGTATCCAGGTGAAGACCAGTGTGTCAGGGTGAGGACCAACGTGTCCGGGTGAGATCCAGCTTGTCCGAGTGAGGTCCAGCTTGCCCGAGTAAGGAACAGCGTGTCTAGGTGAGGGTTTGCGTGTCCAGGTGAAGACCAGCGTGTCAGGGTGAGGACCAACGTGTCCGGGTGAGGGTCTGCGTGTCCAGGTGAAGACCAGCGTGTCAGGGTGAGGACCAACGTGTCCGGGTGAGGGTCTTCTGCGTGTCCAGGTGAAGACCATCGTGTCAGGGTAAGGGTCGGCGTGTCCAGGCGAGGACCAGCTTGATTGGGTGAGGGTTTGCGTGTCCGGGTGAAGACCAGCGTGTCCGGGTGAGGGTCTGCGTGTCCAGGTGAAGACCAGCGTGTCAGGGTGAGGACCAACGTGTCCGAATGAGGGTCTGTGTGTCCGGGCGAGGGTCTAGCGATCCTTTGTTGGTGGATCTCAGCTTGGGATGATGTGTGCAAGCTAGTGTGCTGGTGAGAGGTGGAGGATTTACGTGAATGACACAGGCGACGTAAACATCGACCGTGACTTGTGTAGCAACTGAACTTTATAAAGACTGATATTTAAATGTTTAATTAGGTAGTGTAGCATTTATTGGGAATAAACTACAAAAGCATACCAAGAATTAAGCGGATGAACTCACCTAGGCCCCATTCAGCTGTCTCACTTCACTATGTCCTCCCCGCACGAGATCACAACAACATGCCTCTATGATATTCACCGAGCGACTAAAAGAGGAAATATCGTGCAAGAGTGGACTGAGCGGTATTTTGAGGCGTGGTGGTAAAAGTGTGGTGCGCACGCGCAAGACTGTAGTGTTATGTTGTAACACGTGGCCTGGAATATTCTACGAGCTCCTACATGGTTCTCCGGATTTCTATCTATCCCCTCCCTCTCTTCTTTGTTTTGTGTTGACCGTTATTTGTTTACTCCTCTTCCCCCCCTTTTTGGGCTAAATCTGAGAGTATATAATGGTGCAGTTCAAAAATGTACGACTACTCTCGTCAGGACTCTTGTCTGGATCGTGTCCTCGGACACACCTAGGTGTCCTGGATATTTCAGGGAGGTACTAAATTCTCTTTCGGCCTATTGTTCATGGAAATTCCTTTTTGGCGAGTAGTATTAACAATTCATAAAAACTTTATTAAATTTGAATTATTACATATTAGTTTACTTCAACATGAAGCCCCGTAAGTTTTCGTGCGATGTCACGAGTTTTTGTTTACGTATCGCTATAGAATGCTTAGATGTCCATCACCCATACGGCTGAGTAATATTTGTATATTATTGTCAAAGTTAGAACTTGTAACATATTACTCAAATGGTAAAGATAATTTATTCTTACGTATGTGACATTGCTATTGTTGTCAAAGTTAGGACTTGTAACTTATTACTCAAATGGTAAAGATAGTTTATTCTTACGTATGTGACATTGCTATTGTTGTCCAAGGTAGGACTTTTAACTTATTACTCAAATGGTAAAGATAGTTTATTCTTACGTATGTGACATTGCTATTGTTGTCCAAGGTAGGACTTTTAACTTATTACTCAAATGGTAAAGATAGTTTATTCTTACGTATGTGACATTGCTATTGTTGTCCAAGGTAGGACTTTTAACTTATTACTCAAATGGTAAAGATAGTTTATTCTTACGTATGTGACATTGCTATTGTTGTCCAAGGTAGGACTTTTAACTTATTACTCAAATGGTAAATATAGTTTATTCTTACGTATGTGACATTGCTATTGTTGTCAAAGTTAGGACTTGTAACTAATTTCTCAAATGGTAGAGATAGTTTATTCTTGCGTATATATTACTATATTGTTGTCCAAGTTAGGACTTGTAACATAGTACTCAAATGGCAAATATAGTTTATTCTTGCGTATATGATATTACTATATTGTTGTGAAAATTAAAACTTGTAACATATTACTCAAATGGTAAAGATAGTTTATTTTCGCATAATATATCGGTGTCCAAGTAAAAGGCTTGTATTACCTGCGTGGCAGGGAAATATGGTATGTTCTTATAATCAAGGTCATAGATAAGTATAGCCCATACGGCACCCAAAGTTTCATCTTGTCGTTGTATTGTTTTCTACTCTTTGGAGTAACCTTATATATCACATTGAATCTTAACCGATCATGGTTACTAAATGTTCTCGTGACTCTTGTTTTTCGCCATTGCTTCATAGCACAATTAATTTGTTGTTCAATATTTATCACAATAAAACTAAAATGTTATTTTTGACTTATGTCTTTATATCAAAACTTTATGATATCCTTTGCTTATACCCGTAATATATAATGAAATAATTGGGTTGTGAGTTCGTGGAAACAGAAAGTGAATAGACCAGTGTCGGCCTATTAGTTTTTCGTTACTATCCTATCGGCTCCTCTGCAATTATTGATTCCTTTTTTTTATATGATATATTTATGTTGTGCGCCAGCCTTATTCTTTTGGTAAGACTAAGGGCGGTGTTACAGTAGGTTGTATTTCTATCAGTTAGCTGTTTATTTAATTTTGTTTTATCCTGTTTTGTGTATTCGTTTATTTAATTATTATTATTTTTATTATTTCATTTAGTGACCATTTAATAACTAAGTCTGTGTGCGTTTATTTTATTGTTAGTAATCAAAACCGCGAATATTTGGTGTGCGTTTTCAATTCCTTTTAACCAACAACTTACCCAAATATTCTTAAAAGAATTCTTAGTTCACATGGTGTGAACATCCCAAAACTTCCAAGTCACAGTGACAATATATTAGACCATTATTTACCATAGCTATAAATACATTAAGACGTGTAAGCGGTCTCAATTGTTTATGATGAAAAGCTTAATTACCAACACTAATCTAAAAAGCGTATACATTTACTTTATAGGTATAAAATTAAAAATCCAATAAAAAGATTATTAAGTTGCACAAGTAACAATAGTAAAAAAAAGTGTATAAATAATGTGTTCATACTAAGAATAAGTAGATTATTTTACAACTAGATAATATGGTAATTGGGTATTTTAGTTGGCATAGCACATAAAATACTTTAAGTTTGTTATGATTATCTTAAACGTGTATCAAAACGGGTGTATACCATTACATCGCGTTTTGGGAACAAATACATGGCAGGTCCAACACGTCGCATTTCTCCACCTCTATACACACAGCGAACCATACTGGCCAACATGATCCCAACAAGTTGTGTTACAATATAAACGCACTCCCAACTTGTTGGGGATGTTGGCCAACATGTTGGTGTTGGGAGAGCCGGTCAGAGCCATCAGGTTGTGTTGGATCATTTGTTAGAGATAATAAACGACCAACCCAACATGTTGGCCGAGTTGGGAGGTTCTGCGCACGCGCTATCGAGTTGAATTAGTGTCTAACCTTGGTGAAGCATGTGTTTTATTTTCAGATTAGTTTAACTTTTAAAATCGGGGCTTGCATAATTTTGTGATCATGGAATGAAACAAGTCTGATACAATTAAACTAATTAATTTAAATTCTGAAAATGGAAAAATTACACCTGTACACGAGAATCAAAGCCCGGGACCCGTGTCCAGGTGTCCTTTTTCCATTTTCAGAGTATAATATAGAGATGGAGAATTCCTCAATAAAAAGAATAAATGATAATAGCTTCGGCTACTAGATTCCTAATTGAGATATATCAAAAGTATTCTGTTATTTGTGATGTTACATGTGTACAAAGCTATCATCTCCACTTTACAAATGTAGGTAGCTCATTATTACCATGTACACACCTTCATTCGACGTCTAGCAAAAAAAAACTTCGAATGACCTACCGTTTCTTAAGTATTGGCTCTTCTGCAAGAATACACTTCCTGTCAACACAATAAATGAAGAAACGGCAAGTAATACGTCATCATCCATGGCTAGAAATGTGTAGATTGATTAAAAAAAGGTGGAGGAACCAGGATGTTGGACCAACAAGCTAGCGACAATAAACACGGCTTAATTTTTCACGTGTCTTGTCTTCCAACATGTTACATAATAAACGAGGCTTCACTCTCACTATGAAGGTAGGTTTGGTTGAAAGGATTAAGTGCCTAATTCCCCTTGTTGGCAAAGTTGATTACAAGGATAGTGTACCCGACTCGCTTCTTGAAGTTATATAGTTAGTTATATCTAAAAAGTATTCATCTGTTCCAGACAGGGCAAAAGTTAGCATATCCACTCTCGTGTAATTTGACCACCTTAAATTTTCCGTTTGGGAGGGGGAGAGTTACTAACTTGCCAGAAATCTAATGTCCTTAATCAAACTTGGAGAATTGAATTTGTAAATTCCAATTGCTATGGAGAAACGAAAATCAAAGATGAAATAATAAAATAAGAATATAATCTTCAAATTAAAAATATACGCGATGTAATGGACTTGCGATGTAATGGTGCCCACCCTATCAAAACATGAAAGGGTGTGTAACAGTTTATTAGGCCATTTCATAAAATTAGAATACTTCCAAACTTGGTATTTAAATTGAAAAATATTTGAAAAATGGTGTGGTTTTTAATTTTACTGAAAAAACAGTATTTACAATAACAGTGCAAGTTATTTATTTTAATCACAATATAAATATTGACATTTAAAATAATAATATCAAAATATAGAATAAGATTAATGTGATATAAGTAATTTTTGCACATGATTTTGATGTTAAAAACTTCAATTTTACCTTAACACACTAATAGTGAACAGCAAATAGAAAGTGTCGTCCTTGAATTTTCATTTCAGTCTTTCACATCAATAACAATATAATTTACAGTGAAAATTCGAACTTGATGAAATTAAATACACAAGTATTTAATTATAAACAATGAAGTAACATTTTTCAAAGCTACCTAGTGATTATTGTGGGCTTTATTCATTAAATTTACACTTATTAGTTTATTATTTCTTTATTTTTATAAATTTCCATTATTATAAAATACATCAAAGATTAATTTTTATTGAAAATTTCAAACTGACTCACTGGTGTAACAGTATATAGAAATATACCAATTACATAGAGTTATATCAAATTATAATGCTTGCATCATGTTTTAAAACATTAACATAGCACATACATATTTATGTAATGAGATAATTCAGGTAAAATTGGTTTTTAAAACGTGAACATTTATAAAATACTATAAAACCAACTAATGAGATATAAAAAGAGCTAGAAACCTGACCCCACTGCATCAGTGGCCAAAATTTGGCTTCACATCTTACAATCGTTTCTACAACACAGTGCTCAGTGCAACTCCTTGCTGTGTTTTTTCACTCTAGTTTTATAAAGACAAAACAAAAAAACTAATTTCACCTGTTTGGTCAAATTTAAAGCCTATGTTTTTACCCTTTTGCAGATATTTCTCCTCTATATACCTGCTTATTCATTTGTTCATGTTTAATTAGCCTTATATCATATTAAATATACATAGGTTTATATATATAACTAATTATTAATTCATTGTATGTATATGTATTTAATACCATACGTATATTTATACATTTGTAATGTGGTATATTAGTTCACTGTTTCTTTATTGAACAATTGTTCAGCAGGTATTTTAAATCAGGAACATGAATATACCTGTATGCATTAATAATAGTACTCACTTTGTATTTTACACAAATTTACCAAAAGAACATTCAAAAACATTGGTTTATTACAATTTTGTTCAGGTGGGACATATTTTTTTTGATAGGATGTTCCAATTAAATTTTCCACCTTTGATTTTGATTTTAAAAATATAGACGAGCACGTAAAGCTAACAAGACTAAATTTGATGTTTTCTAGGATTTATCTTTTTTTTTGTATACGCTTTAAGGCCATGTTTGGTAGAATTCTTAAATAAAATCAAGAATTCTCTAAGCCGTTAGAAAACTTCCTAATCAACTCTAGAATACTCCAACGCATTAGGAAACGCTCTTCAGAAACTATTTGTGTGGTTTTAAAATGTGTTTAGGAAATTGGGATTCTATGTAATGTATTAATGTAAATTTGTGGAAGTTGGTAGTACTGGGAGTATTTGGTTCAAAGTTAAGTACTGTGTACTCTGGATATGAATGTTATTTAACTGTTTTCAGCCAAATCAATAGTTTCTGGTAGTAAAATTTGTAGATAAAAAAATGAGTCTGGCCTGAAAAAATCAAGGTCATACATCTTTAAACCAAAATCTGCAAACCATCCGGAAAATATAAAAATTACAACCAAACGGTTCCTCCAATCCGAAGAAATAGATTTGAGTATAACCTGAAGCGGTAGTAAGACGCAGTGATAACATTTTTTTTAAATGTAAAATGACTTGCACACGTGAGTAATTGTCTCATTCCTATTTTATCCTGAGATAATAAAACTACTTTTTATCATATTGATATTAGTATATATGTGTGATGATAATATATATGTTTAAACACTCGCAGACATATTTTACAAACAATTAAAATGGAAACTAAATTAGACTCCCCTCTTTAGTTTATAAAAAAATTGTTCTCACTTTATTGAAAAGCTTAACATATATTTTAATAACAATGTGTCTGTGCAATTAGTATTTATTAAATTAAATTTACATTTAAAAATTATTGATGTAATAACAAAATAGTTCGATAGTTTTATTTCAACAATGGTGTCTGTAACTCGGGAAAAGATAGACCGGTGCTGTTGGGGTTGGATATAAGAGAAGTTAAGGCTCGTATTTTGTCAATTTTTATAGCAAAAGTTCATATGAAAAAATAAATACAACTTTTCTTGAGTGGATATGTGTAGCATAGTTTTGTATCATTATTATTATTATTGTTTGTTGTCTTACGACTAGTCCATTCCCTTTGTCAGTGAACTTAGACCGCCAATGCACCCTGTCCTCTGCCTCCTCCATCAATTCATTCAATATTTGAATCCTCCTCCTACCTAAGCTCCTCTTTCCCTCAACCTTTCATATCTTAGTTTAATATTTCGAGACAGAAGAGGAGACAACAGCTTACAAACTGAATAAGAGCAAATATTTCTTTCATAAATCCTGTTTTTGACTTCCTCTTGAATTTCATTTCTATATTTTATCATTAAGTCCTAGTTATATGAATGTGTCGATTTCTTCAAACCCATGTTGAAGATATATATGAATTTATTCCTTTGGAATATGGGGTTACAACATATATATGTACTTTGCTTAACCCATATTTATCCCTCGAGCTATTTCTTTAATTTTTAAACATTTTAAGGAGAGCTTAGTTAAGAGAAATAAGTAGACTCAAAGTAACAAAAGAATTAATAATTAAGATAAAACTTGTTGATGAATTTATATAATGGTTAGCAAGCATTCAAAATGTAACATAAAAACAATAAACTAATATTCCTAAACAAAAGTTCTGCATTCCTTTTAAATATCGCCTCATTGTCACCCAGCAAATATACATCAAATATTTAAGTTTATTTTTGTCATATAAACTGAAATAATACAACCTTGAGTCAAGTTCTGTCTTATCCCGCCATAATTTACCCCTTTAAAAATAGTTGAAAAAATTAAAAATAGTCACACATTTTATAATTTAGCAAGTACATGAAAAGCAACATAGGACTTTTAAAAAATCACATTATTTATAATACACTGCGATGTTTCAGTGAAGACGGGACATTGTGCTACTATATATGTAGCTGTGAGGATTCTAAATGCACCCTTCCCTACAAACCCCTCTTTATAAACAACGTGTGGCATCAACCCCTAATAGTGAGAAATAAAAGATGTATTATGAAACCCTCCCCCTTCACTCTTAATATGGTTGGACTCTCATGGAAAGTACAACTAACGAGTCGTTCCAGAAACTGAACTACGTGCCATTTTATATTATCTTTAAAAACTAGTTATTTATAATAAAATAAAGAAAACGACTATGTAGACTTGATTGGAATAGTGTCGTCTAAATGTTGAATACTTATCAAAATCAAACGAAAGATTTCAATTTAAATAAAATACCAAGACTATTTATTTTTTAATCTTGATAATAGTTTATCATATAAAAGTCCAAGATGATATATTTCAACAAAACTTTATAAACTGTCAAATAAATGAGTTTTCAGATCTATTTTCAACCAACTTAAATGGGAGAAAAAGGTGATAAAATGTATCTCAGATCAGACACCATATGCAATGTATGAATACGTGGAAGTATATTTATTAATTTTTTAGAATGCTATACATAAAGAGACTCTGCAACGATCCAACCAGATAGATAATATGCTCAGCTTGGGTGACCAAAAATCCTCCTGAATCCGGCCCACATCCAGAAGACTTCAGCACGTGAGCATACACGTATTCACGAAATTCCCTCAATAAACGCACCTACATATTTTGTAAAATTTCATAAAAATTATCACCGCACCAACGGTTAGTTATAATGACTGAGTTTTATTGTAAATATAATTTATGAACCTGATGGTATTGCAATTCGGGTCTTTTATTAACAAGTGTTAGGGGATTATTAAAAAGAGTATTTCTAGCTGGACATATTAAAGTTTTATATTTTATTTATTTTGGTGTATATTCTGAAGAAAGTGTGCCCACACAAATTCCGGCAAAAGAGCTATTTTGTTTTGCTAGCATAAATTTATATCAACTTGATTATGCCCAGCTCTTTATAACACACCCCTCAAACATTAATATTGTGGATTGTTTGTGAAACAATAATTTAAAACAATGAAAGTCTGAGTCAAAAACCCATATTTATGATCACACGAAATAACAAGCCAGTGAAATTCCTTTAAAGTTCCGAATGTCTCACTCCACAATTGGTATGATTGAATACAGAGAAACCTAAACCCATCTGTAGTATCTTAGAAATGTTTTAGTTGAACCCACGGCACGCTTGTGTGTGTATATGTGTGCATGTGTGTGTGCACGTGTGTGTTTAGAGAGTGTGAGTCCAAACGGGCGACATCTTTCATCTCGTGGTGTTTGTCGGGGCAGTTTCCCCACACGGCTACTACTTGTTCTTGTCCGACGCGTTCTTGTCCGACGCCTCCTTAGCCTTGATGAAGTACGTCAGCAGATCTATGGGCAGAGGGAACACGATGGTCGAGTTCTTCTCCGCAGAGATGGTGTTCAGGGTCTGAAAACAAGACGACACCCTTACTATGCTCCCATTTTATATGCACTACGGATAGTCCTTAGGAAAATGCAAACTTTTTTTTTTGTAGCCAACATTTATACTTTTTAAATATATTATTAGTGTTTGGTTTATTTTTACTCGCTTCGATGACCACGTGGTCTAACGCGCTACTCTCGCAGTAGACTAAACTGACAAAGACGAGGAGATAGAGGTTCTAATCTCGGTCGGGTTACTAAGGGTGGTTTTTCCTAAATTGTGTCCCAGTCACCTTCCACGCAAATTCAGGGAGATTACCTTTAAAAAGCTTCATTCCTCATATCTACCTCATTAAAGTAATTGATCATATATGCATGTAACCTGCACAGGTAGTAGGCACGGCGATAAAAGTAAGGTTATGGCCATCTCTATTTCCTTTTAATCGCACCAATATCGCCCTTCCCTCTTGACGTGACATGATTGATCTCCATCCGCAGATGGGACATATGATGAACAATGACTTACCTGCAGGTAGCGTAGCTGAAGAGCCGCCGGAGAGTCTCCGATTACCTCCGAGGCCTCTCGAAGAGCTCTAGAGGCCTTCTGCTCTCCTTCTGCAGCGATCACCTGCACACAAGAGTCTTTCATCACATTCTGCAGAGTAGCACTCGTACTATACCCGTGATGTGTCATCGGGCGTTACTTCATAGCGTTATGCCCTATAGTAGATGGAACAATAACCGCCCGACGCAAAACATAGGACGTAAGGACATAGGACATATATTTGCTTCGTCACTCGATCCACACCCATCCTCTTAACATCCTCAAACCAACGTAAGACGCTTCTTTCACTTTGACCCATTGGATTCCCTTTCAAATCCTTCTCAGACAACGCTTGAAAAATCATATTTCGCATCACTACAACCAATCCTATATATTATTTCTGTTGTCAACATCCCTTTTTCTTAACTAATACAAAACCTACAACGATGAATAAGGTATCAGCAGATAGGATTTCTTACAAACTTCTGACATAGCATACGTCAAAACACATTGTTTGTTTAAAACTTAAGTTAAAAAAAATCTAAATTCAAGATGATTACATTCTGACATTGAATATTGTATACAAAGAGGTATTATAAATTGTAAATATATTCACATTAATAAACCCTCTTTGCTATTTTGTGTATACACTTCGCTGGGTATTTAATTTCAACAAACCAGCAAAAGACAATCTTTTTTTTGGGAGGGAGTGCCGGGGGGGGGGGGGGNGGGAGGAGTAAAATGTTGACCGTACAAAAGTTTTGCAAGGGTTTACTGGTATATGCCAAATAACCAAATACTGTACATGTAAACAAGCAAATAAATGTAACGAGGCTACCTTAGCCCGAGCTTCTCTGGCTGCCTCTGCTTCAGCTGCCATTGCCCTCTGCAGCTGAACGGGGAGGCGACAATCCTTGCTGCGGACACACATTACAATGTTTACAGTTTGTAGGATCATTAGGAATATATGGCATCTGCACGAGAATATTTTCTGCAAATACATATGAAAATATTAGTAGATTGCTTAAACTATTTTTAAAATGTTTAACTATTTTTTAAGCACACGATTTTAATTGTTCAGCTTAAAGAGTACGTAAAGAAACTAGTAAAGTCGTACAGTAAATGGATCCATCACTACCATATTGGAATCCGAATGGAAATACTTACATCTCAACACGCTCAACTTTTATGCCCCAAGCATCGGTGGCCCCATCCAAGATCACCTAAAAAAAAATTGTAAACAGAGTGTGCATAAAATAGGTTTTACCAACCACAACAACAAAAACCTCCCGACGTAGAAAATATATAATACTTTATGGGTATAAATTCAAAAAGTACCAAGGATTTTATTTTATACAGTTATTCTAATTTTTACAGCAACACAAATATCGTTCCTTATTAATAAACTAAAGATAATTTTCTAGATGGTTTGATTCTATTGAAATAACTTTAGCTTGAGGTCATCATACTTTATACCAAGATATGTCAATAACTAGATTAAGAGGAAAATAAATCATAAAATAGTCGAGATTGAATTTTAAAACTTGTTTAACTAGTTATGAGGTAATTGTATTATATTTGGAAGAAGGTACAGGAAAAGTGGATAGAAACATATAAAAGAGGGACGAACACAATATGGCCTTTACAATGAAAAGAACAACACAGTTCACACTTTACACTG
>CABFOW010005467.1:13058-42304 GCA_902141385.1 Timema californicum | reverse complement strand
TGCAGTCATGTGAGGAGGTATAGCATACCACGTGGGCTGAGCCAGTGAGTTGCTACCTTACAATCTCGACGGAGTGTACATACTGGTAGTAAAGTATACCTTAATAAACTTGGTATACAGATAATTTTGTTTACAATTAATCTTCATTTTGTCGGAAATTGCCGAGTTTTAAACACATAACTTGTCATGTCTTGGGTTCAAAAATAGTATTAATTTAACATTGTTAAATTTGGTAATCTATAAATGAGCTTGAAAGTTCTTAGGTGTAGATAAAATCAAAGCTAAGAATGAAACAAAGTTACTTGAGGTATATGAGGTATATAAAAGTTAAAATCAATTTAAATTTATTTTAGACAAACTTGAAAAAAAACCTTTTCTTTCGTTATTATTTGAACTATTTCTCACACTTAAATAAAGAGGTTTGTTTGTGTGTTTGTTTGTATGTTCGCGATAATCTTTAAAACCATTTAACAAATTTAAACAGGATTTTCACTCATGTGTTCTTCATGCTCTCAGGTAGGTCATAGGCTAATTTTTTTTCCTGTTATAATCCAATAAAATGACGGTATTTCAAAGAATCTTGTCTTAAACCTTGTGATCAATGTCGTATTCTTCCACTGAATTTAGAATTTAGAATTCAGTAGAAGTACTTTTACTTGATCACCAAATAAATTACAATGAGAATAGTTACCGAAAACATTTCCATCTTAAATACTAATATAAATTATATTTTTGTTGAGGGTTTTGTTTCATATTACATTATTTAGTAAATAATGTACATTTAAAAAATTAAAATTTACATATATGTAACGTTAAAAATAGTAGCCAGTTTTTTTTATAATCTAGTTGTTAGTTTCAAATTCTTCACATAAATAGTTTAATCAGTTGTTTGTTTCTTATTCTACAAATTAGCTATCAAAATAAGTATTTATATGACGAATTTTAGATACACAGGTAGTGTAACACACTTTAATTCTATTTCATTTAACATTAACGTTATGTATAGTGAATAACTATCAGTAAATTATACAGTGTTCAAACAATTGAAAATAATAATATATATATTTAAATATAGCGATTAAAGTTTAATAGTAGATAATGCATCCGCTTGGTCTAAGGCGCTACTCTCACAATAGACCAAACTTGTAGTGATAGGGAGATTGAGGATCGATCCCGGTCGGGTGTAGTTAGAATGGTTTTTCCTAAATGTTTTCCCACATGTTCCCATGTAAAATCGGATATTCTTCCTCTAAATTCAACCTTAATCACCCCTAACCCTTTATCGTAGTTAGAACATAATCGTATATCCCAAACGAGTAATGAGATGCGAGGCTTGAAAAAAATCCTACAGATCACAATTCATAATTATAATGCCACTATTTATAAATAAATTTAGTGAACTAAGTCTCACTCCAATAGATTGTATTGATCTATAAAAATTTGCCTAATCTCATCGCTCAACTAGATAAGGGCTTTAATAAAACTTTACTCAAGATGTAATTCTGTAGCGAACATTAGGGATCGCCTCAAATCGAAATTTTCTAAGAAGAATTAAACAACTATAAATTTATCTTAAAAGTAAAATTATTAACCTACAAGTGTTTTATCCAGCATTTTAAAGGAAATTATTACAATGATCCTTCATTTACCGTCCATACCATAGTTGCAGATAAAAGTTTTCACAGCCCGATCAACAACAATTGAAACACCTTGTAATTTAATTAATAAATTAATAGCCAAAAATAATAATGGCCTACATGTTTCATAATGGAGAGATACAGGCAAAATTTAAATATACCTAACCAGATATAATCACATCCTCTCTTACAAGAACCTTTCCCCTATAATGTTAAATGTTTACTTAACCCTACGGCGGGCGCGCCTCTTGATTTAACACGAGCACTTTGTGCGTCATTGGTTATTTGTTGGAATAATACCAGCTGTTATTTTTTGACAAAAAATTAGAGTTTAAATTAAAATAATTAATATTATGAATAGATTAAGTTTCATTTTTCATTTATAAGTAAAATTTTAAAGTTTATTTTAAAAATAGCTAGAAAGTTATTGATTATTAAAAAAATCATGAATAGAAAATCTTTGTGTAAGATATTATAAAAGTACTTACTCCTTAGCTGAATATTTAGATTCACAGCATACTTCATGGAGGTAGGTTGTTTTCACATGTTTCTTGCACAGAAACGTACTGCACTGGTCACTAACAATCATTTGTTGTGGTGTTGATGCTCTTACTTCTACATATATGGCGTTTTTCACGCTCTTTCTGTGCTGGCTTGTCAAGTTAAACATCATCCTGTGGTTGGTATCTTTCAGAAACATCTTCATATCCATTGGAAGATTGGTCAATAACGACAAAATAATTAAATATCTCCTTCACTAGCTGAAGAACTATATATTTGATAAAAACTCTCTTTCGGTCTTTCGGATTGTCTTCATTGAACTGAAACACAGTCTGTGAGCTTATATCAGCTACGTTCATCAGTGCAATATGACTCAACAAGGGCCGTCTTTTTGTAATCCTGGATACCGAGTAAGAAGAACATATCTAATCTACTGTATCTTCTCCTTTTTTGGATGCATTATAATTTAAAATAAATGCAGGCTTCTTAGATGTTTCATCTACTGAACCAGAGCAATGCATTGTTGGCAGAAATCGTACAGCTTCATTCTTCTTTGGCACATGAGAATCTAAAGTCACATATTTCTGGAATCCAAGCATTGATGCACCAACCTTTTTGCTTCCATGAGCAAGGAACTCGGTAAGCAATTTTATTCCTTCTTGTTTTTTTCATTGAGTTCTAATAAATGTAATGTTTTTGTCAAGTAACCCTCCAGCCTAAGGGGAGCTTCTATACCAATTGTCTATTGTGATATTGCGGTTTGAACCTTTGATTCCATCCACTAACCCGTGAACAATTGCAGACGGAGTCTTACGAACTGAAAGGGGCCATCTGGCTGCTTTCCATAGTATACTTTTGAGATTCGGATGAACACCTATTGTATAAGACGATAAAGTTGTAGAGCCTATTACTGAGAAACTATATATAGTAAAAACATGTGGTTTTTTGTACTATACTTAACTTGTACATTTAAAATGAATTATATTAATGAAAAAAGTTACAAGCTAATATTTACTTTTTTACAATAAGACGCTATTTCAATTAAATTAAAATTAAATAAAACATGAAATACAAGAATATAGTTTTGAATTTCTCGTATTATTATAAAGAATAAGATAATATTCTCTCATACATGACAAATATTTATAACAAATTAATTGATTTCTACAAAACTGGATATTTTCAAATTAAATCATGTCTAAACTGTTGAAAAAGTTCAGTAGCTTCCTGGTAGATTGCACTGTCTTCGGAAGCACCTCTACATCTTCTCGCCAACCCCATTTTGGCATTCACTATCTTTCTATCTTTTTTTGTGTAAACTCCGCTACTCCTCCTTCCATCAACCCATTTATATCCTGTTCAAGTAAAATCCTTGACTTGACACAAATTTGTCTGTCACCTCCAAACCTGATCTATTGAAAATGTTCACTATGATGTATTTGTATGACATATGTTAAAAGTTTTTTTATACAGTAAACTTGATTAAGTTTACCTTATAAATAAATAACTTGCATGGACAGTTTTTTCTTGGTTAGATAAAACCTATTTGTATAACATTTGTTTTGTAAGAAGAGAGAAGTGAAAAGAATTTCTCTAAATAGCTTTATTCATGTTTTATAGACGAAACAGACCTCTCCCACTTATAACCAAATTAATTTTGAAGATATTAAGATTCAGTGGTGCATCCAGGAGTTTACTTAGGGGAGGCTGGGCATGTGTGTCATAGCTGTTATTTCTATCCCCTAAAAATATTCACCAAATTATTTTAGTTAAATACATCTTTTTTTAGAGATATCACACACTCTCTCTCTCACACACACACACACACACACACACATTTATACACAAGTTGTTAAAAAAATGGGGTCTAGAAATGATGGATCTTGTTGTACACATTAACATGAGTAGGATGATTTTAATGATGTTACATGACCTTTATTTGTGTCGATACGTCAGTAAACTCCAATAATAATAATAATAATAATAATATTAACACCGCATCTTACTACCCGTTCGGATTATACGCACTTACGCTAATGTGTAATGGTAGGGTGTATTGTGAGATGAAATGAAGGACCTACAGTTTAACGTGGAATCCGAACCACGGTGGAGACCTGGCATTCCTCATATTCACAAGGTGTCTTGTCAGAGGTTAAGGAAGGGTTTGGTAATCAGATAAATTATTGCCGGGACCGAGGATCGAACCCCGGACGCCAGAATAGACGTCTTACACCTTACCCCTAGACCACCAGGTCACAATAATAATAATAATAATAAGTGTCTTAGAAATTATAGGTTCAAAAAACTTCTCAGATAAAGGTAAAGGCAATTTTGTATTTTAGTAATAAAAAAATAAATGTTACGGTACACCACCCAGACTCCCTCTTTTTTATCTTTAAATAGACATATAATAAATAATCATTAAGATTTGTGGAATTAATTGATAGGTTAATAAATTGTTGTGGAAACACTTGACCAAAAATCATAAATGAATTGATATGCACTGTTACTTATTATATGCAGGGGTGGCTTAAGGGCTATGTGAGCCGGGAGGCTGCCCGGGGCGCCAAACAAAACTAGTTATAGCCTAACGTAGCCTGGTCGGGATATGAACATAGCACTCAAACCTAACAACTTCAAACCAAATATAATCTGGGCTTGATATGAAAATAATCCCTTAACCTAAAAACTTCGAAACTAACGTAGCCTGAGCGTGATATGAAAATAGTCTTCAAATCTAACAACTTCAAACCAAACGTAGGGCGTGATAGTGGAGTCGCTAAGCTTAAAAGATGTTCAATTTTTGATATTAACATAATATGTTAGACATTAGTATAATTTTGTGGTGAGTAAAATAGAATCTAGTGCTAATCTTAAAAAACTACTTTATATTTCCCAGCTTGAAATAATGGTGCACTAAAACTCTTTTTTTTCAATTATAACGTAAACTGTTCATAATGTAAAAGTGTTTGTTAAACTTAAGATAAAAAAAAATAGTGAATAACATTGTCTACAAAACAGGTTCTTATAGTTTTATTTGTATTCTTAACAGTTTTTGTACTATCTCGAAGTGAAACTTTTAGCGTATAGTTAACATTTGTGGAGTTTTCCCTTCAAATATTTTCCTATAACGCCCAGGCTACGTTAAACTTGTAGTTGTTAGGCTTGGGGATTATTTTCATAATTTCCAAGAGTACAATCACCATGAGAAATGTGGTAGCTGGCAGCTAGCAGAATATTAAAGAACTGCCAAAAGAAGAACCAATTTTTTTCCCTTGTGAAAGTTTGACTGTAAAAAGCGACAATAAATCAACATATTATGGTCATTTCAGATCATATGGTTTGGAAAATGGATACATGAGATTTGATCTGCTAGATATTGATAGCTGTTAGCTACCTACACTCCTATGGGAATGGACTATATTATCCACGGGTTACGTAGAGAGCGCCAAAAAGCAATACCTCCCGGGCGAGAAATTTACCTCGGGCCACCCCTGACTATATTGTATTAGGAACTAGGAACACAGTTACAGAAGAAATGAGAAAAGAGAAACATCTTTGTCAACCAAAGAGCATAAGAATCAAATTAATTTTCAAAAACCTGTATTAAAAACAGTGGTGTAGTCGTAAATTTAGCAGTGCCGGAACGCAAGGTCGTAGCAACCCCTAAGTTGAAGTGGGGTTTTGAGAGCACCAACCGCCGTAGGCGAAAGAATTGCACGAGCATAAGTGCCTCTAGAATCTATTTGAAGCATCTTTTAACGATTACTAAGGCAGAAATTTACTTAACGCACTTTCCCTAAAACTTCAGGAATTCAAATTCCATCAGGATTTATTGACTAATGGTATAAAAAATGTTTTAACAGAATATTGATATAAAATGAATTGGTTAAATTGGAAGTTCAATGTATAAAGCTTTACTAAATATATATATATTCATGAAAAGCAGTGCCAGAACGGCGTTCCCCCGCGTTTCCTCTCCACTACAACCTTGATTAAAAAGTATATATATTTGTTTATAGCTAAAAACTTATTGGTTTTATAAAGACATACTTCAGATAAAAGATATTTATATTTAATATTATTACAACTTTAAAATGATAAGTTATTACGAGTCTCAAATAATGGCAGAGAAATGATGAAAATTTGAAAATCTCCCCTATACAAAGTATCCTCAAAGTAATGTTCATGAGAAAACAAAAATATACATCTTTTTATAATGATAACATTTATTTATATATCAAATTTAATCAAAATCATTAGAGCGAATTTCAAGAAAATAGAATTATTATATCTTTGCCTTTCAATAAACTAGCCTTAAATTTAGAGTTAGATATCTAATTCCAAAAGCCCCTCTTGGGGGTGGGGGTTGGAGTGGGGCCTTATGTAAAGCCCAAATACAAAGTTTTAACCCAAACCGTAAAACTGTATCGGTTCTAGCCCAAGCCAAGTTACAAACAGTCAGACCAGTGGCACTGTGGAAACAACTTTTTTCCTTTCAAAGGGTTACGAAACGTCAATATTTATCAAAATCTCGATTTCTAATTTTTGACGATCACAATATTTTCATTCCGAGGTGTCGAGAAAAAGTAAATATTAGCTTACAAAGTTTATTTACCCACAGCCTTTGCTTGCCGTTAGTTTGATCGCTATTGATGGGGAGGTCAAGGTTCAAATCTCATTTGCGTGAACTGAAGATGGTTTCCCGTTAAATGTATATACATACCTTTACCGGTTTTCCAAAAGCTATTTATCTAAAACCCCGACATTGCGGCTGAAAACTTGGCTTCACTCCTTGGAGAGTATAAGGGTGATAGCTAGTCTTTTGTTAAGTAGCAAGTAACAAAGTTGAAAGGAGGCTGCCTGTGCAATGTAAGGATACTCTGAGGGGGGGGGGGGGAAATAGAGAGAAGGGGAGGGGTTGGGGGGGGNGGGGGGGGGGGGTAAATAGAGAGAATGAGAGGGGTTGGTGTGGGGACCGTCATAACTACAACAGCGCACCTTTGGTGAGGTGATAATATATGGAACTACCTGAAAGAAAGATTTGCAAAACCTCGATATGTCCATCCGAATCTTAAGCCACTTGGATAAAATATTCTAGTGTCACAGAGAGCAAGTTTTTCAATCCATATTTAGCAGGTTTGTTTATGATGTACTATATAAATCCACACCAGCCCCTGAATTGCTTTAATTTTTCGCCTACAGTAACATACTCATTCCACCCATATCTTATTTCACTCTTGTCTGTAAATCAGTAGAGTGTTCATCTGATAAGAGCAGGCTTATCAATCTTCAACCTTTCACTTCTTGTCTTCTTGTCATTTAAGCTTATGCACCCCAGAAAGAAGAAAAATCTCTTTGCACTCATGTAAGCTCGTAGAATTTTAAGTCCTTTGCTATCAGTTGTCCACAATTCATATACATTAGTATGGTTGGGATTCTTTTTACCCGAAAAATACATAATGCCACATAGAGTCATCATTTTAGACCTGACTTTTACATCCCTTTCTTTAGAGTATATAATTGATTCTCTCCTACGGGCTATGAATAACTGGGTGCATCTTACATTTTCATCTATCATGTTAGTATCCATGAAGAGCAAAAATTCTTCAATTTTTTTTTCCTGTATCTTTGAACTGGCATGGGCAGTCTCTTTTTTAATTATTTTTCTGTTTGGTTTTAGAAACAGTAGAAAATAATTTTTCCTCCATTTCATTGGCCTATCTATTTCCATAAAAAAAATACGCTGGGTTCACCAGATTCATCATCGTCATCATCATCTTCGCCGTCACAGCTATGCACTGAGTAAGTCTGGTGATCACTTAACAGTACTTCTTCTTCCTCTCTATCATACACCCACTTTCACCTTCATTGGAGTCGTGGTTCTCTGTCATCGATATAATCTTCATCGCGTGATCTTAAAATCAGCTTACAAATAGAATTATCATCAAAAAACTTCGATCTGAAAAAAATAGTTCTAAAGTTAAGACTTAAGACAAGTTACAACAAATCCTAACATCTGGTGGTATAAACGCTTATTTTTTATAAAGACTACAAAATATTCACATAGAAAATAGTTTGAAACGAACAAGAAAGGAATAAAGGTTTGTTTAAAGTACAAATGATGTTATAATAAAAATAAAGAAAGAAAAAAGAAGAAAGATAAAAATAAATCTTACTTGCATAGCAGGGTAAAGGGCACAATGTGTGCGCCAATACTATTTACAAATGGAGTATCACTTCGTAAAGATAACAATGCAGAGCGAAAATAAATGTAGCCTCACTACACGAGAGAAGACACTCAACTGGAAGAATAGATGGAGGGGAAAAAAATGGTGCCTCTTCATCAGTTCTACAACCACAAAGTTTACCACATAGTTAACTTAATTTTCGATATCTTACTCGGACAAACTACGAGTGGAGTAACGCCATCATTCTGAAGGACTACCAACACCACAGATGAAGCTGACGTGGGCTCATCTGACTCGGGAGCTATTAATTATTGTTAGTTTTATATTTTAAAACGGTTTATTTTGATGTTTTGATATTTATTGCTTATTGATGACAAACTTAACTAATTTCAATCATCTGGTAAGAACATAAGCTCGGGAAGCTTCGTGAGATAGCGGAATAATCTTTCGTTTAGACTGTGGTTCAGCTATACAATAAGCAATAAAATAAGACTAAAGCAGTGGCTTGGACATTGGAAGCTGTCTTAAGTCAGTTTTGTTGATTTTAAGTATTTGTTTGTTGACAATATCTCTTGTTTTTAATAAATGTATACACTATATTTTGATTTGTTATTGTAAGATATAGGCCTAGTAAAGCACTTTTCGTAATGTAGAGATCCAAATTAATAGTTTGATTTTAATTAACTAAAGTAGAATATATAACCATGTTCTAAGTGGAGAAACATTTGGGAAAGACGATCCCATATTTCAATTTGGGGACTCTCCTTGTAAAATCACTTAGAGCTGTTTAGTTTAATTCGACGGTTGATATAAAATGTAATAAAATCTGGTACTCACGATCTTATCAATGGCGAGAGATCCAAATATCTTAGGGAAATATGGTTTGAGGAACTTTGATACATTTTGTTTGACCTGCCTAGTAAGCTTATTTTACCTCATTCAACATTTCCTGCGAGGCATAAACTTAGGGAGGGGTTTGTAGAATTCGAAAGACAACGCTCACTAAATCCTATAATTTAAACACAGAGTTAATCTTACTATATTAGTGCCAGTACTATTAAGTTAAATTTGAATTTTATTTTATTTGAAACTTATTATCATGATTAATACCATGGTAAACCTACCAGAACCTACCAGAACTAAAATTGTAATATTTCATGTTATTTTCACTCTTATGCACTAATATAGTCATTGACAGTAAAACAAAGAAAATATTTTTGTCAAAATGTTTATGGTTACCACAAGCCGTTTCTAATTTAAAAGAAAATAATTTTGGTTTGCTCTGTATAATGTCGTTTATTTGGCTGTAGCCTCTCCTGGTTTTATTATTTGGCTGATACCAGGGTTGTATATGCTCAAGTCAATGCATAATTCATAGAGGACTAAGGTTATAGCAACTTTAGAAAATGCGTACTATAAAATATTCATTCTGTGTCGATTATGAACGCATCATTAAAATAACTTGTCTCAACCTCCTGCTTAACTAGTGCTATGTACGTTTTGCTACTAGCCACGTTTTGTGAATTGATACAAACTCAGCAGAGCTTTTCAATAATTACATATAGTCCCTGTTTTTATCGTTTTATTGGCTACTTATAATTAAAACTAGAAGCTAAAAAGTGTTTATTTTTCAAATATATATTATTATACAGCAAAGTTCCACGTATTAATTTTATTTGATCTCGAATTCATAAAATAGAATAGTAAGCATTTAAAGCCTAAATCAATGGACCGATTGACCATCGGTACGAGTAATTCTATGATAAAAATTATTTACAGCTGAAACATTTACCTGTACATTTACCCAAGGAAATATGAATACGTTTACTTTGAGCGTATTTTTTCTCTATATTATTGTCTTAGATAACGAGATCACAAAATTAGGTAGCTCATAAATAAATCTAAATAAAAACATCAATATCTGCATACTTACGCATACTAGGTATACCCTCAATGGTAGCAGTCTTACCTTTATGGACAATAATACCCTGGCCCTATTTTATAAGTGACACCATAGTAAAACAATGGAAGGTAAACTTGCTACCTTTCAGGGTAAGCGACGGGAACGTATAAAATCCTTAGGGTCATAAAATCAAGCGTATATTATAAAAATGAGTTAGAGGACTTAACCACGTGACCATTAGTGTTAGTTGTTCAAAATAATAAAGTATTGATAGTGAAATTTGGAATAAATAATAAGGTAAATTTAGGTAGTTTCATACTTTTACATAAGGTATATTTTCCTTATTTTGAAGCTTCAATTCTTAAATATTGGTTGCATTTTATGCCTACCGATTTAAACAGGTTTTTAACTGATTTGTTTCTTATCTTATAAAGCATAAAGTAGGTGTGTGTGTTCTGAAAAATTTAGGACATTTTTAAATGATCTAGAAAATTGAGATAGCCAGAACAATTTAAATTTGGAAAATTTAGATGAGGCAGTCATTTTAAATTTGGCAAAGCCCTAGATGGACAATTCAAGACAGACAAATCAACCTTAAAATTTTAAATCCAGCAAAATGATCTGGGAAAATGAGTGGGGAGATGTTTAAAATTTAATAATATAAAATAAATTACCTTTCTCACTGTGATGGAAAACTAAAATTCGTCAGGTAGGTTAAGACACAACTCCAAGGAATAAAAAAATGCGTAAATGTTAAACTTATACTTGGGACGCCAGCAAATAGGGTGACGGTAGTTTAAATAGATCAAACTCACTTTAATATGTGGTAGAAAGTTTAAATTTGACATTTAATTTGAAGTGCAACTCGAGGAAACCAAATAATTCTTAACATTTGAAATGTATAGCTTGGTTTGTAGAAATTAGTAGGGGGGTTAAAATACCCCATACCAATAGAAAAATATACTTCTCTGTATGATTGGCATCTAAAATTTGACAAGCGGGTATTGAACATAAATGACCATACAAGTCTTAAAATTCTAAATTTTAAAATGGGACTTCAGATAATAATGAAGAAGTAAGGGTATTGGGGGATTAAAATTTTTAATAAAACCTCTCAGGAGAGATATAAAATTAAAACTGGCCACTAATAAATATGGATTATTCCAAATAACCAAATATATTTTAAATGCTTCATATTTCTTCTAGTGGGCAGCTGGTGAAATAGGGAAATACGACATTTTCAAAATTAAATGAATAACTGCTTATAAATGTGTTCAAATATTTAAATTTGTCAGGTGGCTATAACGAACCCCACAAACAGTCATTAAGTTCCTGAAATTCTTAAATTTTAAAATGAAGAACTGAAAAACCATGATGAGTTTTCCCTAAAAATTCTCAAAGCTAATATTAAAAAAACAACTTTTTGTAGTATACAATTTAAATTCAACATAAATAGTTTTGGATAGCCGAAAGACTTATGAAAGTATGCAATTTAAAAAGTGAGGCCTGTGTAATTGAAGGGATGTAAAATGATACAGCTAATTTAAAAAAGTATTTTTAAATTTAGCTAAAATTTAAATTTTGGCAAACCTGTAAAAATACTTATTAGATGATACAATAAGTCATTAACTTTAAAAATTATAATGTTTTAACTGTAAAATGGAAAAGAGCTTAGCTGGAAATATTTCCAAATTTATTAGAAAAGCTAGTTTTCAACATTGAAAAATAAATTGTATTGTGCAAATCACAGACGTTCTCTTTAAAATTAAAAATATAAAAATATTGATTGAAAAAGTGTAAAATTTGTGAAATGAAATAAATAATAGATACATTTTTGTAGGAAAATGTCACTAAAGTCCATTCACTGTAACAGAAACGTTGAGAAAATATGAACCTCTTTNTATATATATATATATATATATATATATATATATATATATATGTGTGTGTGTGTGTGTATATATATATTTTCTAATATCTTAAGAATGGTTGATTTTATAAAAATATATATTTTAACAAAAGTTGTGTATTCTAAATATTAATAAACTTCACGATATTGAGTTATTTCGTATCTTAGATAATTACAAAGATATCATCCGATTTGGAATATTTTATTAATTTAAAGTATACTCGAAACTATTTTGATGTAAGAGTGAGAATAAACATTTCGTTTATAATATATTTAAAACTTTTCAATATACTAAATGTAATCAAAATAATTAGAGCGAGTTTCTAGAAAATGGATTTAACTTTTTTCTCACTTCAGTAAACGACCTTTAGTTTTAGGGCTATCTATGTAAATCAAAAACTTCTATAGGAAACCTTATGAAAACCCTATTTACCAAATTTTAATCATAAGCTAAGTTAGTTTTGAATAGTGAGATGGCGTATAGCCTGAACGGTACAATAAGACACAGTGCTGAAAAAAAAAGTATATTTTGCTAATGGATACATTTAACAGAAGTCTCGTACACGTAAAAATGGTAGAATGACATCTACGATATTATACATATTAAATGAATCTCAATAAAATCGAGATTAGGTCAATTTTGTCTAGATTTTAAGGTTTTTTAATTATCCAGAATACTTTTTTCTAATCATATTTTCACATTAAATAATAGTTTAAATAATGTGTGAGTAATTTGTGCGTTATCACAGATGGCACCCGTTGATCAAGCTATTGCAGGAAAACAAGGCTGAGTTCTGTGCCGCAGGTGTTACCCATTGAAGTAGGGATGAGAAGAGCTTTAGTGATAAAATGTCACAGTTGGCAACATGGAGCCATGAGGGTTTGGGAGGGATAGGAGGGTGTGGTTGGGTGTTTTCGGGTTGAATGGAGGCTCTGGGTGTGCCAAGGCTTGGCTATAAAAGTGTCACAGCTGGTGACAAGCGCTCAAAATCTTCTCTACGTGTCCCCCCCAACCTTATTTTTTGACACTTTGATTCACGAATATACGCATTGCAGTCATATCAGTATTATTAAATTGAATTGTTCATTAAAAATCAAAGAAATTTGTTTTTAATAAATGAGACTAAAAGCTAATCTCTTGGGGATAAAAGAGCTTCAAAGCCATGTTAATATTTATTTTCACAATTCTGTAAGGCTACATAATTAGTATGTTTAGATTTATTTTCATAATATAGCTATGTATTTCTAAGATTTTTTTTAACTCATTTACTTTCAACTATTCTAGAAAATGTTCCCAACCTTAATGATGCAAAAACATTACATGTATAAATAAAAATAGTTTAGGAACGGGAAATTATTGCTTCTGGGATCTTTATTAATTTTTAAATAATTTTATGTTGTATAATATTTAGTTAAATTTAGCTATATTTGACATTATATTTCTGTAGTTTTATATTTTTGTACTAAAACTCTAGAAAACTAATAATTGCATCAAGCGACAACAGCACACTAAGAAGTTGCAATAAATATAAATTGATAAGTATATATACACAAAATAATAAAATCTTGCTAGAAGGAGAGCACAAGGACCAAATATTAAAATTTCGTATTTATTTCTGAAATTTCTACATACTATGTTTTCCAATCATCTTCAAAGTTATATTAAACAAGGGATAACTTATACCATCATACTAACACATAGGTGAATCAAAGTTGTAAAGAGCAATGGCTCTTTCCATATCACCATTAAGTAATCAGTATCAAGTATCGGGTAGTCAAAGTTATGTAGAGCATGTGCTTTGTCTGTATTAGCACCCTGTCGAGGAGGTGATTCAAAGTTGTACGGAGCAAATCCTCTGTATTACCGCACTGCCGAGGAGATGAGGTAAAGTTTAAGAGAGCAAATCTGCTGTCTGTAGAACCATACTGAAGAGAGAGTGAATCAAAGATAGATAGCACTTTCTGTATAATTACAAATAAGAGGAGTGGTTTCAAGGTTATCTAAAATAGGACTCTTTATGAATAACCAGAATACCTATATAGTAAAACACTCCTCAGATATACATTTTCAATAAAATCACTATAAGCCTTTTAAAAATATCTTGAATTTTTTTAAATCATTCATTAGTAAACTATCGTTTAGCAAAATTTTGCCAAAAATCCAAGAATACAGTGTTATTTTGGAGGTCAACTGGTCCCTATAAATCCTTTTTAAACAAAATCCTTTTTGCCAATTTTTAAAGCGTTTGAATTGAAAACTATAATTGAGTTAACTACATTTAATTGGAGGACTTTGATCGAAATTTAAAAAACTATATCCTGAGGTAAAATCTATATGCTCTTGAAAATATATACTATAAGAATTCACAAAATTCCATAAAATCGTTTTGAATCCATGAACAGGGACAAACAAACTGACTGAAAAACAAAAATGGAGACAGACGTAATTGTAAGATTCAATTTTTTGGTGCTGAATGCTTTAATATTCATCATATATGTTCAAGAAAATTAAAAAATAAAAATGAAATTATTCGAAAATCATTTATTAGTTAACTAATATTAAATTAATGTTTGAAAAACCAATAGATACATCTCTTTACGGTATATACTTAAACATCGTAACAGATATACGGCCGATTTTGAACACTGATTTACTTCTACAAACTTCAACATACTTGTAGAACTATTTAAAAAAAAGTTTAAATAAAAAAAAGTCAGTGATCAGTATAAATCCCTTAACGAAGTTGTCTATGTGGATAGACATATGCTACTACGGACTATTTTAATCTAAATCCTGGCGTGAAAATGCCTAGAATCTATTTTTGTAGCCAAGCCAAATAGCCTTAATTGTAGATGATTTATAAAAAAAACACCAAAAACTATTTGAAAATAAAAATAGTAATGTTGACTGTTTTTTAGAATTATTTAAGATTGTGTGGTTTTTGTTTCAACGTTAAGTATTTACAACTCGTTGAATAAAACGTAAATTCATTAACATGGGAAATCTTATCTTGATCTACCATGACGTCACAGGTAGTCAACGTCCTCAAACAAAAATGTTTATTTTTTAAATATTTAATTTTTTTTTTAAAATCAGTAACAAATTTTTACCCCAAAACATATTATATAGACCAAATAGTCATGTCAATCACTCCCACAACGCCCATTTGGAACCTAATCTTTATAAATATTTCTACAATGTTTCAAATTTAAGTAAAATTACTCTTAAGTAAACTACTAATAAGTTCGCCGTCGATTAAAATGAGATGATTCTATTTTTAGATAATCTGGACTCAAATCTATATAGGCGTGGACACAGAGTGAGACTTATCTGTTACTAATAAGTTCGCCGTCGATTAAAATGAGATGATTCTCTTTTTAGATAATCTGGACTCAAATCTATATATGCGTGGACACAGAGTGAGACTTATCTGGTCTAGTTTAACAGTAATGAGGTCAGGGTTTGTCTTGACTTGGTGTAATCTTGTAAATTGATAGGCCCTTTTTCGGTAATATAAATTACGAGGAAATGACTGAACAGAGTTTGACAAACAAACTCTCATTTTAAAGGAAGTCTAGGGTTTCGGGAAAAATAGATTCCAACTAAAATAGAATTTTTCCAAAGAATTTTCAGCTTTTCATTTTTTGTTTACATCACAATGAACACACTTATTTGTTCATAATTGTATAATATATAAAAATAAAATATTTATCTCTGGTTAAAATATTAACTCTATTCTTACCTGAGTGATTTGGTGCAACAAATAAATAAAGATCTGGGAGAGGGGTTGTTTTGAAGTTCTCACCTTTAAGTGAAGGGGAAAAATATACGTTTTTATGCAAATTAAACACCGATAGCTAAACCTTTAGCTAGAAAGTCAAGTGGGGGATTATTAAATAGGCCTAGATCTTTTACCAATAAAATTTTTATAGTAATTTTAAGTGCAATAATCTTAAGCCATCACTGCAACGATCCACTAGTGAATGTGTATTTTCCTAAATGGTTTCACACTCTATATATTTTTATGAAAATGCTAGTACATTCCCTCTAAATTATAATTTCTCCCGGTCTAACACTTTAAAGTTATTAAAATGCGTACAGTCCAAAAGGGCAATTATACATCCATTTTTATACGAACAAACATATCTGAGAGATAAGTACTTTCAGGTATTAATACGTCAAATTGGGTGTTTTTTAATTCTCAATTTTGATCAATATTATCATAGCTTTTAAATTTAAAACATATTATAGTAAAATGTAGCTAATAATTGATTTATAAAATAGGTTTTGTAATTTATAGGAGTTGCTCTAAGTGTCCATTTGTAAGAAATTTGACGTAGACACAAAAGGAAAAAATTGGAATAAATACACCTGAAACGTGTAACAGTAGGCCTATACTTAACTTTTTAACATACTAACTTACTTACTTTATGGCATTAGGAAATATAAAGTTCATTGCCGCACTTACAAAAGTACCCAACCTAAGCCTATCCTGAGCTAGATCTATCAGTCCACCTCATTACACCCTATCTCTTTCAGATCCATTCTAATGCTATCCCCCCCATCTACATCAAGGTCTTCCGATTGGGTTTACTAGTCAATACCCTGAACACTCCAATAGGTTTCTCCATTTGCACTGCAAGTCCTTCCCACCTTAATATGTAGGATTGGACTATATTAACAATTGAGTGTGATAAGTACAGGGTAGTTACGTCATCTTTATGAAATGATGTAGTTTTCATCTGTAAGAACATTCTATTCTAATATATGAATACAAAAATATTATCACAATATATTAATCTATTTAGTATCAGCAGTTATTTCAAAACTATGAAACTACTGGTACAATAACTTGCCAAAAGTAATCAAAATGATAACATTCTCTCCTTCAAGTTCACAATGTTGATGGAGTAGTCGATCTCAAATCTAGCAAGGACTATTGATTTATTCTCGACGGGGCTGTCGAAAATATTTATGTTTGTTAAATGGATTATTCAACTATATTATGTCTAGTCAAGCTCTAAACTTAAGGTACGGATGGATATTATCAAGTATACTGTCCTAAGTTAAGTTAGATTGTAAGTCCTCATTTGATATATTATTTCTGCTTAAAAAATCCAATAAAGCCTCTATAATGGAGGCTTTCTGTTTTTAATTTTAGTGGCCTCCTGTGCTAGTTATATTCAAAATTGTACTATACTTATCCAATAGTTATGCCTAGTTTTATTTGTCGTGACGAAAGTTTGGTGCTCGAATTATAGCCGAATTGGCTGCGGCAATTAATTCTAAATGTTTCACTGCTATTCTTTCACGTATATTTAAAAACACTTCCTTCTACCATTTTCATCTTTAGCTACCTCATCAATGAAATGTGCAAAAACCCCAAAGTAGAGTACAAAAAATAGGCTTTGAAATAAATCTAAATATGTAAAATCTTTAACTTTTATAGCCAATATTGGTGAAGCCTCTCTAATAAAAATTAAATTAGTTAATACGTAAAAGTAAAAATATTGTATTTCACAAATGCCAAATAAGTCCCAATAACTTCTGAATGCTCTGTACAAAGCCTTTGTTGGACTTACACCTTAAAACGGGAATTATGGTTGAATTTTTTCTAACAGCTAAGAGTGAGTTGAAGGGGTAAGGGGAAAGATTCTATCCTTATTCGAATATTGATGTAAAAACTTGACATTTAACATCGAGAATTCATATTATTTTGCTATACTTTTATTACCCCACTCGTGTGATTAATTAAATTTTCATGCCTTCACGTATGACAACAAAGAACACATTCGTTACGTGTAGCTTTAATATAAGATTACAAGGAGGTTAGGATTAGAAAACGGGGGGAGGAAGTAAAGAGGAGGGTGGAGTTGTGATTCATTGTTTGCGAAAAACATAGGTGGTTTTGTTTTGACATGATGGAAAAGCTTCAGGACTTCAAGACTCCAATATTTCGAAAGTTACTTCCATTAAGGTTAAGTGTATTGTTCATAATGGTGTTGGGTCGCCGTGGGATATTATTTATAGGAGAGGGGACGCTGTAATATGAGGGCAGGGTGGTAGATGGAAGTGAAAATAGTATCTTAGGTATGGAGCAGCTGATAAAATGTCTACGTATTTCTAATTGCAGAAAACATAAATAATGCTAGATATCCTCCATGCTCACTCGTATAACTAATTCCAAGGTGAGAACCATGCAATTCCATGGTTTTAATTTGTAAGTGAACACAGTGGGTTTTTTTTCTATCCACTCCCGATGAGTGCTCTGCAAATAACTTCAGCTGTTTTTGTTTATGACGCTTACCTCTAGGGTATTTGTTTTTACTTAAACTATAAAGTACCGTCAAACAATAAAATATTATTTAAAAGTAAACAGAAGTTTTTATTAAAGTTAGAGGTTTTATTAGAAATAATTTAAGAAAATGTCCACTAAAAGTATTAAGAAAGCCAGAAAAAAAAGAAACCACTATTCAATAAAGTAGACAATCTTTTATGTATGAACGTTTTCGTATATTATATAAATTTAAGTACAAACTGAAAATAAATAATTAAAAGAAGCATTGTTCATTTAACCACTTAAATGGATTACAAATACCAAAGTTTATATTTATTTTCAGAAAACAATCAATTCATTTTATTATTTTTATCAGTGGTATATAACTTGCACTTTTTGTACCCATCTGTATACATAAAATATGAACAAAAAATTAACCTGACTCTATCTTAAAATATTTGAGACTAAAATCTAGCAAAGGAAAGGAAGCATGGAGTTGATCTACAGCTACACCGCTACTTCATTCATCTGTGATTAATGAATATAGTATTTCTAAGATTGCCCGCTATTAATTTAAAAATATGCATTGAAAAGCGTAAGGCTTCTTTAATTAGTTTTATATTTAAATGGTCATTTGTAAGTTATTTATATCAAACATTAAAATGATTATTTATTACAATTCTACTTGGTAATAGTAAGAGAAGTACTACGCAAACTAATGAAAATACACCTAACTAATTTTTTTTTAGAACGGGATCTTACTACACGCCCGAGCTGTGCGCTAATGGTTTAACTGATTAGGAAGGTTATATTTAGAGGACCAATACTCGCATTTGAGTGGAGGGAAAGTGTAAAACCACTTCGTAAAAAACCCTCAGTACACCAAACTGATATTTGAACCTCGATCTCCTCGTCATAGGCAGTCTAGTTTACTACGAGAGTAGCGCGTTAAACCATGCGGCCATCGAAACGAGTAACATAACTATTTTGGCGCTAGTCTAACCACAAATAAAATGTTCTTGAACTTCAAATGTGAGTAGTGGAAACAGGATATTTTTCCGCCCAAGCATGGTGTTTGTGTCCAAAACTATTATTTTTATCTTAACTTTTTTTGTGTATTACGACCCTTAGCACAAAGTTTATGTTTTTATACTTAATTAATTATAATCTCGTAATCAAAGGTTGTAACGAAGCTACTAACCAAGCATTAAATATTCCCATTTTCATAGTAATGGTCACATATAAGATGTATTTCAAATTTTTTGTTGCTAAAATTATAAACATTTTACTATTTTATTATTGTTGAGTTACAAGTATTGATTTTATATATTTAAAGTGATAGCTGCAGATCACATGACCTGATATACTAATACGTAATAGTAGTACTAATAAGTTAATGTCCACAGATAATTCACTACCCAAGATAATTGTACTTTGTAAAATATTTGAAGTGCAATCCGTCTCCTTCTGTTTGATTTTTTCATTGTTTTTTTATTGTTGTGAATATTAGGTGAGAAGTTACAAATAAAAATAAAAGTATTACTAAAAATTGTTTAAACACCTATGTGTATTAAAAGTTCAATATACATTTTGAAAAATTCCAGCACATTTTAAAAATCTTGATTCATCTATAATATATATTTATTTGAAACCACTTCCTACAAAATCTTTTTCAAAATAAATAATTATCGTTTAGTTTTTGATATAGAAATAGAGAATTACTCCATGGTGGGATCCCGCAAACGTCATATACCGACCTAGTGGCCACCGCCGTTAGCGAAAAGTATAGAGAAACCATTATTAAATTTGCTAATGCTAAACATCTTTTATGTATTTTGCGTATGTGTCTGCGTTTGAACATCTCTGAAAAATATTACTATACCTTACCAAACTACACATAGTTTTTCATTATTTTGATAACAGTCGAAATGAAAGTTTGTCGTTCATATCACAAGAAGATTTTTTTTTGCCACTAGGTATAAATACCCTTTCGGATTTTAAACACATGTACTAATTACCGTCATATGTCTTCCCGTCATTGGTAATCCAGTCTATTGCGAGAGTACGCCTTATACCAGGCTTATCAATCTAGCAGCCCGTGGGCCATACTTGGCTTGGCTAGAGCCATGTTAGTGTGTGTCCCACGGACTTTTGATAAATCGACATAAAATGAGGCCTGATTATTCTTTATGTAAACATTATATAAATACATAATTTGAGATTATGACGTTCGGAATTTGGTCATTACTCGATAAATCCAGCAAGTGAGGATGGTGTATCTAGTTTTAACACTTAACTCACCAGAGACCAATATTTGGGTTCAAAATAAGAGCTTAATTTTGCAGAATATTAGTGTGTGACTTGATCGGCTTCTTGGTCTAATGGTCAGCATTCCTGACTTATAATCTAGTTGTCCCGGTCTCTATTCCCCGTAGTACTATAGGTACCTATATGTTCCTACGACTGCCATGGTCCATTTAATTAGGTTTAAGTGTTAAGTCTTCTACTGGTACCGTACCTAAATGGTGATCCAACCTCAGAAGACGACTACATATCAGTCACTACCAGTAGAAGGTCAGGAATGTATAGCCAACAAACCTCGATGGCATACGCTTAAAAAATAAAAGTTTGAACATTATATTTTTTCTTATAAAAATAACAAGACACCCAAAACACTATGGCTTACGCACTTATAATCAATACTTATGATACTGACTTCAGCACAAAAATGTTAAATTCTAAGAGTCATATCCTTGCTGAAAAAATGTTTCATATTTCTGAGAAGAAAAATATTAAGTAACTTACATCGTAATATTTTATTTAATTGATGTAATTGGGAGCTAGGCGAAAAAGATATAATTCAAGAGTAATACAAAATAAAAGCAGGTGCATGGTGCGATCCTATATGGTAGAGATGATCACTTAGAAGCGTTGTTTTCATAGTAGGTCAACCTGATGAGCTTGAAGAATCACACGTACTTTTTTGGTGTTCTCTTTACATGCATATAATCCTATAAGTTGAGTGAGAGAAAAATTTCTTATTAAAATGAGTGATAGTGAAGCTAGCTTTGAGCCGCGCTGGTGACATGAGTCTACCTTAGAAAGAAACACTTTGTGGACTTATAAAAAACTCGCGTTTGAACACAATGGGTAAAATGTACTACCACGGCTAAAATATATTGATACGAAATAACAGTAGACATATAAATTTGATTTTATATAAAATAATAATCCATTAATATAAAAGTAATTAATTAAATAAACAATCATTAAATTGATAATAAAATAAAAGATATAAAGAAATAAGCACTAAACACATGGGGTTGTAATGACATGATACTGATTTTAAATGTGGTTTTTTAATTATATATAGTGATAATATTGAAAAATGAAATTTGGCCTCCTTAATATAATAAATTTTCAATTTGGCCCTTATGATCAAACAAGTTTAACATGTCTGCCTTAGGCCATTCAACCATCTAGGCAGGTATGATAATAGTTGAATTTGACCGAACTTAACATTAAATTAATTATGGAAACATCTCCTTTGTATATGGGGTAATATATTAAAATATCACAATGATAAATGGAACAATTGAAACCTAATAAATTGATGTTTTAAGGCAGAAATTTTTACTAACCACGTACTCATTTGACAACTCTATTCATTTAAAAGGATATGAATATATTGTTTATATGTGTCCAAAGTAATATGGAGCAACGAATTAAACCGGCACAACTAGTCTTCTGAACGTTAATTAGTTATATTAATGTGAAATGAAGTAATCTATGATTCCACTAATGAAAATGGTTTTGATTATGCTGGAAATTGAACTTTTGGCCTTTATTTTGGTAGTCAAATGCACATCATTCTAAATTAATGGGTCAGCCAAAACTACGCGTTGTTGATTTTGTAATTAAATGTATAATGATTTAGGTGATCAAAATATGTAAATGCAAAAGTAATAAATATATCACTAATATATATTATATAAAATAAATGTTTGAGTCCAACATTGAACAAATTTAACTTTAGTGTTTTATTAAATAGGCATTGATATAATATGTAAAAAAGACGGCTAAATATGCTATAGATTAAGAAATAAACATAGGCGGGTATTCCACTTTACTTTAAATCCTTTATTTATTCCAGCCTATGGCCAATGTCAGATTTTTATTCAAGCCATACATTTTCCACTACTGGATTGCTAGACCTGTCGTAGCTTCATATTCCTTATAATATAACTAAAAACTAGAGCAAGCACAGCATCCAGTCCCCCTTTCGTTAATTTCTCAATGAGAGAGATTAAATCCATGATTCACCAATGGTTAATTTTTGGTCATGCTGGGAATCGAATCCTAACCCTTAGCTTAGTGGGCAGGCACGATACCAACTGAGCTAAGGTGTCAGATAGGTATTCTACCGACTAATATGATTTTTGGCAATCTCTCTGAAACTATATAAAGCTTTAAGAAAACAATAAACAGCTATGAACTATAGTTAGTAGTCAATAAAATGTATTGTTCTCCTTACGTCACACTATACAGTATGTCGATTAAAGTATCAAGCGGATAAGCTAAACTAAGTTTATTACTTAGTTTGTGCTTATATAGCGATCTTTTTTTATACATATATACAGGTTGTCTCGCGTAAAGGTAGCCCAGCTCCAAACGTACGCGTATGGAGGAAAGGACAGCAAGACGTTACCCGTAATATCAATATCAGTCGTACCCACCTGGACGGTGTCGGTGCAGACAAGATGCGGAGTAAACAGCAGCACGGATGCGTAAACGTTTGCAGAATCAAATTTCCATGATCCTTTGCATGCTTTTAGCTCATGGATGTGGGCTAGATGTAGCAGCAATATGTGCTTAATTACACTAGTATATTAGGAATAAGAAGAGTTGAAATTATAGGAAATATAACTAAATATGCCGAGAAGGAAATTGGAAAACAATTAAGTAATAAACTCTTTCAGTCCAACCAACTTGGATCTGATCCCCAATATTTCTGTCACCAGCAGTACAAATTATTTCTAGATTGATTCCTCATTAAGGCATTAACACACCCAAGTATAAAATTAATGTATCTTGGTATTTGAAAATTAATAATTAATATTAATATTTATGTAAAAAGCTCATGTATAAGATAGTCTTCCGTGTCAAAAGGCATACACAATAAGCTCTCCATAAATAAAAAAAATAATAAATTGTAATTATCAAAGCTCTACAAGATGGGTCAGAGATTTTGCATTTATTGACAGGTCAAAAGGCAAAGGTTTTATTGGCGCATCGATAAATTCATATTCACAAGAAATTGTGATCAGAAACATTCCAAAACTGATAGTTTCACAGAAGTTTTTGTTGTCGTTACGAGGGGGAATAAAATGTTGAAGGGATTGATCAACTTAAAAGGAAGTGTCAAAGAAAGTTGTTAATGATTGGTGACTCCAGGAGCTATTTGAAAGGCAATCTCACGATGCTATTTTTTTAAATCTAAATTATCTGCGTTTTAAACAGAGGTGACACTTTGAATCAAAACTTTAAGTAATCACATATCCCACTTTCTATAGCATAGATGTAACGTATTGTGTGCTCAAAATATAGCATATAGTTTTCTATTGTTTAGGATTGTCTTACATTGTGAATTCAAAAAAAAATACTGATACCTTATAAAAAAAACTAAAATATTTTTGCTTAATTATTAGAGAGAGAAAGAATTACTTTGATTCTGGGTTATTATATTTATAAGTTATATCATATTAATATATTAGGTTAATCTAACATAATTTATAGCTAATGTTACTCCCTAGAGTAAATTAACGGGGTCTGACACAAATAGAGTGTAACGACTTAGTTTAATTTTTTTGAGAGCAATACGTTTAAAAACCCGTTCGTACTGTACATTTTAAAAGTTAATATATGAATGGATAAAGTGGATTTTTAAAATAAATGTACCAAAATTATTGTTGAGGAATAGGAAGAAACCATTTTGTGTAAATGATTCTCACAACACAAATCTGCAATTTGAACCCTGTTCTCTTCGTTCACGGAAACTTAATCTAAGGTGATCTAAGGTGAGAGTGATTTAAATCTTAGCTACTTTGCCCTCAATCAACCGTGTAAAACCATTCTAATCACAAGGAACACATTGAGAATTAATAATCATAATATGAGATAATATTTAAAAAAATCCATTTGGACAACATTTCATTATAATTACCTCCAACTTATTAGTGTTATATACAAAAATAGAATGTAAACAAATAAATTAGTATGAAGTAGCCTTGATTTTTTTTCCTAGAATTGTTCGTAGTTTTCTTAAATAATGTATTATCTGTGAAAGGTAATGAATTAAATGAAATAAAAGTATAGCAAAGGATAAAATTCCATCAAAATATATTTTTACAATACTTATAAAAAGATAAATCGGCTTGCAGTATTATGTTGGTTCATAAGTACAAACTCATGGATCGGAATGTAAGTTTTACTTTCAGGCCTAGACTAAGTTAGTTTGTTATTCGTGTCTTCATAAAATATTTGTCTTAGAAAGTTAAGTTTAGATGTCACAAAATTGATAAAGAAAAAAAACTTGGGATCACAAGATAATGTTATAAAATACAAAATCTTGAGCTTGGATGGATCTATGATGTAAAGCTAAAATAATGTTAGACGTTGAGCTAGAAAGGAGAGCTTCGTTAATGATAGATATACTTTTAAGTTAAAATCCTACTGAAACTTGGTATTTGTTTACGATACGGCCAACAAGTCGGGGGAACTGAACTTTGTATGCTAAAAGATTAAAACCCCCCCGTAGGGGCACGTAACCTAGAAATAATCATTCAACGACGAAATAAGGAGGCCCTTAAGAGTCCATTTTAACAGGGTCGTCTTAATTATGTCAACATAATTAGACAGGAATACTTTGAGTATTTAAAGCCCACTCCAGTGAAGATAAAGTTTTTTGATGATATACGTTGAAGATTATTAATAATTTCTCTAAGTATGATGGTTCAATTTATTTTTATTTTTATTACTTTCATTTTGAAACATTTTAAATTATTTTTATTTATTTTCAATCAAATAATCCTTCAAAAAAAATTAAAACAATGCTAAATTTGAAATAGGTAAATCGATTGATACATTCTTTTTATTACTTATCGTTTAAATAAAACATTGCAAGAAGGTTAGTTTACATCAGTTCCCTTCTTCAGTAGCCATGCTGCCTTAATCCAGTCTGTGTTTTACTCTATTCTGACCACAAAGATTAGTTAACTATGCATTTTGTTGTGTTTTAATTGTGACATTTGAGGCCCACAGTTTTCTGGTTGTTTTTTGATGATATACGTTGAAGATTATTAATAATTTCTCTAAGTATGATGTTTCAATTTATTTTTATTTTTATTACTTTCATTTTGAAACATTTTAAATTATTTTAATTATTTTCAATCAAATAATCCTTCAACAAAAATTAAAACAATGCTAAATTTGAAATAGGTAAATCGATTGATACATTTTTTTTATTACTTATCGTTTAAATAAAACATTGTAAGAAGGATAGTTTACATCAGTTCCCTTCTTCAGTAGCCATGCTGCCTTAATCCAGTCTGTGTTTTACTCTATTTTGACCACAAAGATTATTTAACTATGCATTTTGTTGTGTTTTAATTGAGACATTTGAGGCCCACAGTTTTCTGGTAAGTGTGTAGACCTTGCCTTTCTATCCTACTTCCAATGTTTAACTTAATATAACCGCTTGGAACAAATTTTTCTAAGCTTTTAATTAATAAGATAATAATTAGTAAGAAAACTATCCTTTGTTCACACAACAAATTATCAGTGGTGGTCGGGGCATGTAAGCATTGAAAGCACTACTTGCCTACTTTCAGCGAAATAATTATTATTCCACTATATAAATTAAAATAACTTAAATTAAATCCCAAACATAATATATTTTTGCAGCCTCTTTATTTAAGCTTTTGTGTGTCTGTGGGGTTGTCCTCTCCACAAAGCGCCCGATAAAGGGATAGCTTACTAAAAGCATTCTAAAGAGTGCCTCTAAGGCCTTCAAATAGTAATGAGGGTTGAAAAAAAGGAAAAAAGGCTAGAGCGCATGCACGTCTTATATGTCCCCTATACAATCAGTAGAGATAGAATAAAAGCAGAGTTTGAACCGCTTCTTGCTACCGTGGAATTAAAGGATTAATGTAAATATCCACCTTGTGCTCATTGTCAATGTTGGAGAATGTGCAATGTTAGTTATGCTTTAGTTGTGTTTACTATTGGGTCTCGTACGTGTCATAATGTGTTTTATTAAGGCGTTAGTCTTTATATTTTATTTTATTTATTACATTATTTATTTTGGTTTAATATAAATTTATATTTTCAATGTATGTGTAGGTAACGAGGAATGTGTAGTTAATAAATTATTATTGAAGTATTTTTCAATACTTTGTTTTTAAATGTGAGATTGTTGAATCTGGTGGACCAACATCTGATCTTCCGCCACTTACTATCAGTAATTTTTATAGTAAGTCTTAATCCATAGATTTAGATTTTTTTATGGAATTATTATTTTTTACTCTACTCCCAAAATGGTCATCTTAAAAGTAGTTCATGACTTATAGTTTGTTTTGACTTAAATTATGGTCCCAAGAATGTAATGCAAAAAAATTATTCAAGGCTGCTTGCCCAAATCTTGAGCCCACCAACCCTAACTGCTAATTATGGTTATATTGAATGGGTAGGAAGCTACATGTAGTGGTGGGCACGTAAAAAAAAGTGTTATATTTGTTAGGAATTTATTTGGAGCTTGGGGTTTGAATTTTGGCTGTGTGTACTGAAATATGTATTGCTAAATGGTCTAATAATGTGTGTCCAGGCAAATATAGGTATATTTTACTCCAAAATTTTACTTTACTTATCACAAAATAAATACAATATATATTTTAATTTATAATAGGTACTAAAAAAAGGTTCATAAAAAAGGTAACAATTTTTTTACATTTCTAAAACTATTCGAGTTTTGTAAAAGTCATTGAGTTCTAATATCTTTGAAAACTAGACTTTAATTCAAATTTTTGGGTTCTCATATATCCTTACTATTCTTAATTAGGTATTTATTTAATCTATCAAAATTAGCATTTGCAGATTACATGAATTTTAAGAAAACATTTATAAAAATTGGCTTAGAAGCTGTATAAGAAGGTCCATTCTATCTGAATCAGACTGTCGGTTAACACAGATAGCTTAGCTTGCTGAAAGATAAGGCTGACAGTAGGACATATATACATACAGACACACACATACATACACTTAAAAGGTTTTTTCTTTGTTTCCTGTTCCGGCTAGCTCTATAAAAGGGCTGGGAGTAATTGCCCTCTGGTCAGATTACAGAACCAGAAGGTTAGAGCTGACCTTTCCCTACGGGGTGTGGTGTGTAATGACTGGAATCAGTCGTGTCAGCCAAGAATCTCTCAATCCACAGACCACAAATCCTTCTCTAAAAAAAAAGTTTAATTTTACCACAAACTTAAAACGCTTGGGCTACTAAGGGATGTGACATTAGTTTATTTTTAATTTGTTTGAACCTAATAGTATATTGTTCCTAAAATTCATCTCCTCTCACTTGAATTGAATTCGTTTATATCCTTTCATAATAGCTGACCAATAATCTATTTATTATTTTCTTTGGATAAGTGGATAAACTTTCCCAAATCTATATTTTTAAATACTATAAAGTTTATTTGAGTATTTTTGATTCAACAGATTTTGAGGATTTACATTTGTCTCGACACTCCGATTCCCGATCATCTAAGTTTCCATAATATTCGACGTGGTACTATAAGTTATATTTAGTAAAAATTATCTAAGAAATCATTTGTATTGAACTGGCTCAACCATCAAAACTGAGTAGTGAAATGAATAGTCGGAGAACTTATCGTGTCCACTTACTGTGGCAGTTTGAATATTATTATCTGCCATTCTAACTAGTATTATCATTTATCTAACATCTGTCATTACGGCATAGTATTATTTATTTGTCTTTATTTAAATACTATTTAACATATCATTCCATATTATTCAAGTTTTTGACTACCCTAGAACACTTCAGTCCTTTTAAAAATCGGATGTCGGGATGTCAACTGCAATATAGTATATGTTTATCAAACGGCAAACTAATATAAAGGGCCTTGAATGTTGGTTCAGATATTTGAGGATTTGAACTTATGTTATTGACCACCCTCCTGTGAAATACTCTCGAACAAATCTCGGTCCTTTTATAATATATCTTCACCTGGCTAGAAATTGGAGTAGGAGCGAGTGATATGATGCCAATAGTTGCAATCGAATTAAATACATGTAGAACCAACATTCCCTTTCATTTATAGATAACAATAATAAGAAAGCTATTAGCCAATTTATTTGGAAGTACTGAACGCTTTCATTTTGTATTTAAATGATTATTATTAAATACTAAAAATATATCTAAATCTATCAGCACATGGCTAAAAAGCTAGTTTAAACTAGTATGGCTAATAAATATGTTCAATCGCTTGGCCCTAGATGTTTACCTTTTATTTTTTTGAGGTATTTAACGTGTACGTTCTGAATCAACTTATTATATCAACACAGGATAATGTCTACAAGCGAGAGAGAAATGTCTTAAATATTTGGTTGTATTTTCACATACTTACCAAGGTTCTTATACATGACACAATCGAACTGGGACAGACGTATCTACTTCCCTTCCGAAAGAAGTTGTGCTACGGATTTTTTTGCTATATATATATATATATATATATATATATATATATATATATATAT